>JAGFMF010011799.1:11762574-11775282 GCA_019455555.1 Galemys pyrenaicus | reverse complement strand
AGCCCCTCACAAGAGGAAAGCCTGCCAGCCACTGGGTTGACAGTCAGAGGTGTGCGGTGTCCTAAATGCGCGAGAGGAGGCGAAGGCCAAGGGCCAAGATGCCACGAGCTCTGACAGGCAAGAAGGGCAATGACGAGACTGGTCCCCACTGATCTGGAGTGGCCCCAGCTGCCCACTGGCTGGGCAGGTCCAGAGACCCGCTCCTGGAGTGGGGTGGGGCCAAGCCAAGAGCTGGGGGCAGCAATTCCTGCCAGAACTCAGCCATGCAGGGTGGGGTCGCCCCTCCCTGGCCCCTCCCTGGCCCAGCCTTTGTGATGCTGATGATGTCTTCAATGCCACTAGGACAACTGGGCATAGCTACCCAGAGGCCCTCATTTGGCTTGAGCCAGGAGAGTGTTTGGTGGTGGAGGTCGTAGTTGCTCGCTTACCCAGTGAGTTGGCCTCTTCTGCTTCCATTCCCATGGGAATTTGCATAGCCTCTGCCTCTTTGCGGTCAGTCCTGGCCCAAGAAGAGCAGAGGGCTCCATGCTGATGGCGCTGCGTCCCCAGACGGCTGGGGGCAGCCGCACCTGCCGACAGGGACAGGCAGGGAGGTGGGCCAGAGCCTGCTCCCAGGACCCCTGCCACGGCCTGACTGCCAGCCTGACCCCTGCTCCCACGGCAGCGGCCACGTGCAGCCGGCCAGGCAGAGAGGGCCGTGAGGCAACACTGGCCCATCGTCACTGGAGGGGCCTGGCAGGGAGGAGCCCAAGGCGGGAGCCACAGCAAGGCAGAGGCCAGGTTCAGGGAGCCCAAAGGGCACTGCGGTGGTGAAAGGCAAATGGGGGGTCGTGGGGCTCAGGGCAGACCCCAGGGCACAACTGGGCAGGCCAGACGGGAGCACCATTCATGGCTGCTGCTGCTGCGTGTGCCATCGCAGGGGAACCCGCAGGCGGTCAGTGGCCTGAGAGCCTCATGCACCTGCCCAGAGGCTGCCCCCTGACCGGGCCTGGCACATGGCGGCGGGCCCCAGAGCCAGGCAGGGTCGTGCTGGTGGGGCAGCTTCAGGCGGGCTGCGCTTGCCCAGTGCTCCATGAGAAGGTCTCCGTCGCTCAGCTCGCGCTTGGACAGGAGTCCACACAGGGCATCTCGGGGAGCTGAGCGTGCCTCTGTGAGGGGCCCGGGGCCTGGCCTGTGCCTGGCATCCAGCCCATCCTGCCCCTCTCTTGCAGGTCTCGTATACCCATAACTCCACACCCCCTTCCCCGCGCGCCCGCGCTACTGGACAGGACCCTGGCCATGGGCCTCAAGGTATGTGCCCCAGGTCTGTGGGGCTGCAGGCCCCGTGGTTACGCCACCTTGCCTGGCTGGCCGTGTGCCTGGGGCCAAGCCCTGGATGCTATTGGGGCCAAGGGTCACCTGCCTGCGGCTCTCAGCTTCAGCCCAGGGCTACCAGCTGGTTTGCAGAGAGAGGAGATGGGTCAGCCTTTGGCCCTGGGGCCCCACCCAGGACCCACACTGCAACCCACTCTGTCTTGCAGGGTGTCTGCTCCAGGAGCCACAGGCGCGTGTCCCCAGCCAATGAGACCCCCAAGGTGCGGCAGGCTCAGCCGCCACTCCTCTCAAGAGTGAATGGCTGGACCTGGCCGCTCCACCCCTTGCAGCTGGTCCACTGGGTTTCAATATTCTTCGTGGAGGCCATCACTACTGGGGTCTTCGTTCCCTTGCTGCCAACTAATTGGAAGATCATTGGTTATACTGTATCCTTTCTGGGGTGTGCTCCCCAGCGCAATGGCTATTCCAGGGCCTCAGGGCCCCTCCATGTCGTTCCTCTGCTGAGTCTTAGCCGGCGCCTCAGTAGGTGGCAGGGACCATCTTTGCCTCCCAGGCACAGAGCAGTTGGGGGGGCTGCATTCCTAGTGCCCACACACCCAGTCTGTCGCTGCGAGGACCTCAGCTCTGCTTCCCTCACCCAGACGGTCACCAGGATCCGCATGGGCCTGGGGTGCCTCAGCCAGGTCCCCCTGAGCCAGTACCTGCCGCCAGCCAGGATGGGGGTCACTGAGCTCTGCACAGAGGGGACCCTGCCTGGGGGCTTGGCGGGCTCCCTGGGTCCTGCGCCTCAGCATGGCCCAGGTGGCCACAGTGCCTGCTGCACACTGTGGGGTACCCAGCTGGCCAGGGGTAGGACCCCGGGTGTGTGAGGAGTGGGCCTGGGCACTAGCTCCAGGGCAGTGTGTGCCCCTCTCACCTTCCCACCTGCATGGTCACCTCTGCTCCCAGCTGGACTGAGTCTCCACCCCCACCCAAGACCCCCAGGTGGGACCAGGGCCCCCACAGGCCACCACAGCCTGAGATTGAGCATGTGGGTGGGGCTGGCAGACTCTGACCTGAGGCAGAGGCAGGGGCCCGGAGGAGGGGCTTTCTGCAGGGTGCTGGCCCTCTGGCTCTACCTGCTTGGCCGGGCCACCACACACTGTCCACATGTGGCTCCCGTGGGGATGATGCTGGTGTATGGGGAGAGGAAGGCCTGGGTTGCTGCCCACTGGCCTCACGCTCCTGGGCCAGTCTTGGCCCGGCCCCGCTCCCTCCTCTCTGCAGCAAGCATTGTCTTCCTCACCCAGAATGCTCATCTGGTGTCCCTGCAGCCCTAGGCCCAGGGCCCCTGGGTGCTGGCTGGGTGCCTTTCCTGGAGCACACAGGGTCCAATCCAGTTTTGGCCCTCCCTTCCACTTGAAGACCTCCCTCTGGGGTTGGGCCATGCTGTGAGGGGGCCCTGAGTCTGCACTCGCCTGGGTGGGGTCCCTTGTGCACTGGCCCTGGCCAGGGCCCGGCGTGACTGCGTGCTGACCTGGCCCAGGCCGAATGCTCCTTGACATGCCACAGGTGGCTTCGGGACTGTTCCTCCTGCATCTGGCGTCCTATCTTTTGGCGGTTTCCATCGACCCGGCAGAACCCAACGTGCGGCTGAAGAAGAACTATGCCGAACCCATGCCCATCTTCAACAGGGCCAGGCATGCGCATGTCATTGAACACCAGTACTGCGTGCTCTGTGAGGTCATCGTGTGAGTGAGCCCCGTGCCAGCCCCAGTCCGCAGACACACACCCTGACCCGCCAGCCTGGGCAGGCGGGCACTGTCTTCCCTGGGGTCTCAGATGGGCCCTGCCCGGAGGGGCCACCCAGGCCTGGTCGGGCTGCACCCGCAGTGATTCCAGCACCAGTGGTCAGCAGGGTTGAGAAGGACCCTGGGCTGGCCTCTGAGCTGGCCGTGTCTGCCCCATCAAGCCGATAGGGACTCACTCTGCCCTACCGCTAGGCTACTGACCCCCCAATTTTCCCTCCAGGAGCCTGAAGGCCAAACACTGCAGCATTTGCAACAAGTGCATCTCTGGATTTGACCATCACTGCAAGTGGCTGAACAACTGTGTTGGCAAGAGAAATTACTGGTGAGGGGCCAGGCCGGCATGGGGAGGAGGTTGCCCAGGGAGGAGGGATGAAGGGGCCCAGGAAAGGTAGAGAGGGGTCCCAGGGGATGAGGGAGGAAGGGACCCACCCAGGGGAGGGGAAGACAGAGCCCAGGGAAGGGGGCAGGAAAAGGCCTGCCCAGGGGAGGGGGAGAAGGGGCCCACCCAAGGAAAGAGAAGCAGCAGGATTGGGGTCATGGTGGGGGAAGAAGGGGGTCCAGGATGTGCAGGTGGATGGACCCCATGGGAGGAGGAGGAGGAAGCCCTCAGGAGGAGGAGGAGGGTGTCCATGATGGGGGGAAGAAGGAGGTCCTGGGGGAGGGGAGAGGAGAGTCGGGGGAGGTGGCATAGGGCGGGGGTGCAGCAAAATCCATGGGGGGAAGAGGACACTGCGGAAGGGGAAGGAGGGGGCTACACAAGAGGAGGGTGGAGGGGGCCCCAGGGGGCGGGGGACAAGGGGCTCAGGGGTAGGGGAAGATGAAGGCCCAGGGAGAGGGGAGGAGGGGGCCCAGAGGAGGAGGGAGGGGGGCCAGGAGAATTGGAGGGTCCCAAGATAGAGGGAGGGCCAGTGGTCGTGGGGTGGGGACTGGGCCCATCACCAGCGGGCAGAACTCAGAGGTGTCCCCTTGTCTGGGCTGAAATATATCTGGGTCACTAAGTCTCTGCTGGATGTGCTGGGTCCTCACAGGACTAGCCCTGGAGAGCCTGTGAGGGCCTGAGGAAGCACCCCTGCGGGAGCGCCCCTGCAGGCAGCTACGGGCAGTGGGGCAGGGGCAGGCCAGCCGGGCACGGGCAGGTTTGCCCACATGCGTGTGGCCTCTACAACAGGTGCAGCCTTCAGGGGCACTGCGGACAGTGAGGGGCTGGAGAAGCCTTGCCGGTGGGCTACTGGCCAGCTGCTGCTGTCCCCCATGCCACCTGCGGGACGTGCAGAGACCCACCCAGTGGGGGTGCAGAGCCACCTCCCACCAGGGCCCCATCCCCAGTGGGAGGACCCAGTCTTGCATGTCCGCGGGGCGCCCAACTCCTGCCCTGAAGAGAGGACGCTGCCCACTCCTGGCGCGTCTGTGGCCTGGAGGCCTGCGCTGCAGTCATCACAGAGCCCGGCCGGCCCCTCCTCAGGAGGCGGCATGGGGGCCACGTGCGGGTGGCGTTCAGGGCTCCCAGGCGGGCCCCACGACACAGCGCCGGGGGCCCTGCACCCAACAGGTGCCCCACAGCCAGGAGAGGTCATCAGGAGAACAGATGAGAGGCGTGGGGCGCCTGTCCCTCCGGACGCCCGTGCAGCCCACCCCCTCCAGACCGCAGGACTGCCCACCCAGGACACGGGCCGTGGAGGGCTGGGGAGCATCTAGGCCCCCCAAAGAAGCTGAAGGAATAGACTGGGGCCTCTGGGGCGCGTCCCTGCGCCTATGCTCACCTGCTGCCCATCCAGCAGCTGAGATGCAGGGCCTGGGTGTGACCGCTGCGCACCGTGGGCTCCCGTGTGGGGCTCTGCGGGCACGGGGGTCAGTGTCCTGGGCTCCAGTCTGGGTGCTGGGCGCAGCCTTAGAGCCTGCAGGTGGCCGAGTGCCCCACCAGGGCTCCGGCGGCGCTGTGGCTGGTGGAGGGACAGCGTGCGGCCCCCCACAGGCTCGCACTGGGGCTGTCAACTCGGTGCCCACAAAGCCCAGCCGCAGGCCAGGAGCCCCGGGCACTCCACAATTCAGAACACTGTGGGACCTCGGGCGGGGCCGGCAGTGCAGCCTCAACTTCCCTCTGGTCAGCTGGCGGCCCCATTCTCCCACACTGGCTGGGGGCAGAGGGCCTGAAACTGCAGGTACATCACAGGGGCCGTGGGCCAGTGCTGCCTGTGGCTGTGGACGCCCAGGTCCGTGGCCCTAGCCAGCACCTCCCCACAGGTTCTTCTTCGGCACGTTGACCACAGCCCTGTCCTGCCTACTGGTCCTCGCCTTGTTGATACTGTACTTATTCATCCAGTACTTTGTCGACGCCAACCGCCTGCGCACGGACGCCCTCTACGCGAGTACGTGGCTGCCCCGCGGGCCCTGGCAGCGCAGACCACAGACACTAGCCTGGCCGGTGCCATCTGCTCAGGCTGGAGGGGTGAGCGGGTGGTGCTGGCCCAGGCCGGGCAGCTGCGCCCCTACAACCTGCCCCTCTGGAGCCAGCACAACTGGCCAGGCTGTGGACAGAGGTGGCACCCTGGGTTTGTGGTTCCAGAAGACTCCACAGGGATTTCCTTTGGATACTTTGCTATGAATGGTGGGGATTCATGCCCCTGCTTGGAATGGACATGGTTGGGCCCCATGGCTATCCCTGCCCTGTGCAAGCAGAGCTGCAGCCCTAGAGCCCCAGGCCCTGCCCTCGTACCCCAGCACTGGCCACAAGGGCTGCTGATGGCCTGTGTGATGCCTCAGCAGGCACCATCCAGGCCCACAGCACAGGTGATTTCCTTGACACTTGACTGGGAAGGGGCCTGCTGGTCACAGAGGACCGGGTGTAGGACTGGGCGCCAGTGGTAGAGCCGCCTCCCTGGCTGCCTCCGAGCGGCTGGTGGAGGGGACAGGGCCTGTGAGGCGGGTGGTAGGCTCGAGAGAGCATCAGCAGTGACCGGGGCACTGAGCCACGCTTGCCTGTGTCCTAGCCCAGACCGTGAGGTGGACCTGGGGGCCCGAGGGGCCAGGCCTGCCCCTCCGTGCATGACCCTGCGGATAGCGCTGCCGATAGGCGCGGGCCCAGGCAGTTCACGTGGTCCCCATTTGTCTGCACAGACATCGACAGCAGCACATGGCTCCTGTTCCCCTGGCTGCTCCCCCTGCCGATGAACGGTGCGGTGCTCTTGACCATCTCCATGATCGTGCTGCTGTTGGATGCCTTAGTGCTCCTAATGCTTGGACAACTATTCTTCTTCCACCTCTTCCTGAGTACGTGACGTGCCCAGCCTCTGGTTCGGGGGTGGCACAGGGAGCCGGGCCTCAGCCCAGCACAGGCCGGGCACCGCTGAGGCCTCAGGGGCAGCGGGTGCAGGCAGGGGCTAAGTGGCAGCAGACGCAGGAAAGAGTGGGCGTCCAAAAAAGTGCCACGTGGAGACCTCACCGTGAGGCATGAAAGCCTCCCCCAGACACCCACTGAGGGGCGGGGCATCCCCATGGGAGCTTGATCACTTGTCACTTGTCACTTGTGTCCCATGGACGGAGCACCTCATGTCCAGCTGCAGGTCCACCCTGCCTGTCCTGCGCAGCTTTGGCTGCAGCGTCCTGGCGGGGCCACACCACCTGCTGCTCCAGCTGCGAATGGGCTCCTGGGGAGGCCCGTCACGCCCCGAGACAGTCACGGCCCTCTGTTCACATGACATTGGCTCTTGGGAGAGGGGGACATGGGCCCCGCTGAGGCCTGGGCGGCTCCCCTGGGCCACCCGCCACCAGGCCCCGCCTGTCTGCACCCACTGTGCCTGCTGGGTCCCGAGGTACCATGGCAAGTATGGGACAGGGGCAGCTCCAGAGTGGGCCCTGAGGTCCCCGTCCCCCCCATGCCGGCCATGCCCCCTCAGGTCAATGCCTGACTTTTGCTCCTCCCAGAAGACTTGACACAGGACCCCTGCTGCCAATGAGGGGGACCCTGGCAGACCTGGATCTACCCCTGCTGGACACTCAGGCCTCGCTCGGCCTGGTGGAGTGTTAGCAGCGCTGGCCCCTGCCCCCAGTGTGAGCTGAGATACCCTGCCCCTGCAGGCCAGGCACTGGCAGCTCGGGCGCTGAGTTCTGACCACACCAACTCCACGGCCGGCGGTGGTGACCCTCCCTCCTGTCCTTGCAGTGGTCAAGAAGATGAGCACCTATGACTACATCATCCAGGAGCGCAAAAAACAGGGCGATCAAGGAGCCAGCAGGAGTGAACGCGGGTCGGAGCCACAGCGGCAGGTAGACTCCCGCCAGCCTCACCTGTCAGGGCAGCCAGCTCGGGGCCTGGTCCGAGCTACCCCACCTGTCCTCTGCTAGCTAAGGCAGAGCCCCCGCGCACACAGGTGTGTGCATGTGCGAGGCACGGGTGCGTGTGTGTTCGGCTCACGCCTGCAAAGCCAACCCCCAGGCCTGTCACTTCTGTTTCCTGTGAAATTGGAGATGGTCGCTCTTCCAAAGCAAAAGTGTGCACCACGGACCCCACAGAGCCCTGCGCACACACAAGAGCACCTTCAGGGCCCCGTTTGGGACGCCTGGGATTTGGCCCTGTGTCCCCCAGAGGGCCCACTCGGCCAGAGCAGCCGGGTCGACCAGGCCCAGGGGCAGACTCTGCACCGCCCCACCAGGCCACAGCCAAAGACACGGGGGCACAGAGGTGCTGCAGGGGCGCAGGCTCACCCAGCTGAGAAAGGGGCACTGCTGCCCAGGGCTCCACTCTGGCTCCTGCGCCTGTGCACACAGCCCAGGCCCCCACAGGCACCGGGGCCCCTGTTCTTGCTGAGATTCAGCAGGAGGCCGGGTTCTGGTCCCGCCCGGATTAATTTCCTGCTCCTCTTTCACCCCACAGCAAAGGGAACCTCGACCATCCTCCCGGTCCTCTGGGTAAGTGAGGACGCTCCCCAGCTCCGAGTGGGCTGTGCTGGCCGCGTGCCCCCTCCCTGTGGTGCTCGTGCCCTGACCCGCCCCTGCCTTCTCAGAACCCCTGACCCCTCCTGACACCCCAGGTTCCAGCAGGGCAGAGCTGTCTCGGCCCTATCCCTCGGGCTGGCAGTTCCAGCCATGTCCTGCAGACCTGCTGGGGCTTGCTCGGGCACCTTCCCTTCCCAGGCTCGCCTCTGCCTCGCCAGAGCACCACCGGATCTGTGCAGGTGCCCGGAGCAGCGGGCACTGTGTTGTGCTCCCGTGCTCAAACCCCACACAGGAGTGCCCCAGGTGTGCTCTGCCAGCCGTCCAGCCGTGGGGGGCGCCCACCTGCCCTGGCTGCAGGGGCCAGCATGTGCGTGCCCCGCTCTGTCTGTGCCCCCGCCAGCACCGTCCCTGCTACCCTGCAGCCACCCCGGATCTGGGGTGGCCAACACTCTGATGCTCTGGGTGTCCTCTCCCACTGCCACCTTTGAAGGGTGGGCACGGGAAGCAGCCTAGACTGTCCGGCAGGGCAGGCTCCTGCTGCGGCGCAGCCTGGGTGCCAGAAGGGGCTCACACAGTCAGCGTGTCCTGGGCGCATTTGTGGGCACTGCCCAGCTCTGCCTGGAGACCCGGCCATGCCTATCACCTGGGCCCCAAGGCCGGGACCAAGCCATCCTTTGCTGACGGCGCCCTCTCTCCCCTACCCGCCTTGCCACCCAGAGGGACCTACCTGGAGTCCCCGGGCTCCTCATGGCCCCCCAGCCCGAACCCCTCGATGGCCTCCCACCAGGACAGATCCCCGTCGCTGAAGGTAAGCGGATGCCCTGCACGAAGCCAGAGCAGCTGACAGCTGGCGTCCCGCGGGACCTCGCCGAGACTCAGGAAGACGAGCGTGGGCAGTGTGGTGTGTGTGTGTGTGTTGTGTCGTGTGTGTTTCGGTTAGATGGTATCAGGGGTGTGGTCATGAGCTGATCGGCCTGGGGCACCACCCGCCTCATGGTCGCCCCGTGTGCGCCGAGCTCCTCTGTGGGGCGGTGGGCCCTCGGGCACCCCCCTGACGTGGCTGCCTGGCAACGTCAGCTCAGGCCAGTCTCTGTGGGGCTGTGGTTCAGCCCGGGTGTGCCCTAGCAGGAGCCCCGAGGGCGGGAAGGCCCATGCAGGCACTGGTGGGCCAGTGGACATGGCCTCTGGGGCCAGCGTCCGCAGCCCCTGCTCCATCCGTTTCAGGCACCGGCAGCCTCACTTTCCCAGGGTGACGGCAGCCGCTTGTGCTCACCCAGCCCCGTCAGCACCACTGTCAGGTAAGTGGAGTGCCCCGCCGAGGTGGGCGCTGGGCTGCGGTAGTGTGGCGCCATGCGGTGGCCCGGCCAAGGAGGGGCTCTTCAAGGACTTTGGGGCATTGGGCAGCCAAAGCGTGGGTGGGCAGCTGCCGCCAGGTGCCTCCATCACCTGAGGGCGCCTGGTCACCTCTGTCCAGCCCAATCCTCCGCTAAGCCCTGACAGGTCTGCCCTTCAACAGCTGCTTCTGGATATTTCTGTGGCTGCAGGCGCCTTAGTGTCCTAGAGGTCAGGTTTGTGAGTTTTGGCCCCTTGTGAGTTTGGAACAAGCAAGCTGCCTTAGCCTGCAGCCTGGCCCGGGCTAAGCCCCCTTCCTCGGCCCGGCTCGCGTCTCTCCCGGTTCTCAAGTCACTGCAAGTGGCTTCGAGTCTGAGGGCTGAGCCCCCTTTCTTCTGACGAGAGCCAGAGCCGTCATGCCTAACAGTCCTGGTCCTTGTGTCAGAGCTATTGAGCGGCCCCTTGTTTTCGAAAAAGAGTTTTTACGCATACAAGAACTGGGGTACAGCCCAGAGGTGTGGGGGTGAGAAGATTGACCAGAGAGAGAGTGGGGAACACAACAGGCTGAAACACACTGCTGAGGAGAGCAGTGGGGAGGCTGGAGAGGTCTGCTGCGCCGTGTGGGTCAGCTCCCTGCCCGGGGATCGAACCAGAGCTACAGTGGCTGTGGGCAGCTTCATAGTGAGATGCTTGACCCCTTGCGCCTCCAGAGAGGCCTCCCGAGCAGCCTCGTTTAGCCAAACACTGCAACAGTCAGTGATTTTACACCTCCTGCTGTCAGGCGGGTCCCGCCGCCAGAACCCTGGGGTGCCCCGCGAGCCCCCAGCAGACCTGCATCGTGTTTCCTTCATCACTAAAGTATTGACAATTTTTAGACATTTGTTCTTAAGAATTTTAAGCCATTCTGTGCAGTTTCAAGAAACTTGGGACTTGGGGCCCCCTTTTCTGTCAAGGTATGTTTCGTGGGGGACACCGCATTCCCATGGCTGGGTGCGGCCCAGGCATGGCCCCACGTGGGCTTTGGCCCTGCCCGTCCAGCTGGAGGGTGTCTGCAGAGGAGGTGGTGTGGGGGTGTGGGACGGCCCTGTGTCAGTAGCGCCCTGTGTGAGGGGCGCATCTGGGGCTCAGCGCGGCGCTCCCCGCTGTCGCGGCAGGCTGCAGTCTGGTTTGCCTGGTCCGCGGGGTGAGGACTCCCAGTGGAGCCGGGGGCGGGGGGCTCAAGATGGCCAGGTCTGGCGTGGCAGCCCTCGGAGCCCATCTCTCCAAGGGACAGGAGGCAGCGTGGGTGTGGAAACTGGCCAAAGGGTGGGAAACTTGCAGGCTGAGCTCTGATCACGGGCAGCTTGTACTGACTTCTCCACCTGTTCTGACCTCTCTTCACAGGGAGGTCTGGCAGGACCCCCTGAATCTGATCCCGGATACCCTGGGAGGCTCCAACCTGACCCTGTACTCAGGGAACACGGAAGGACTGGATGTGAGTGGGCCTGGGCCCTGGGCGGGAGCGGGCAGGAGGGGAGGAGCGGGAGGGAGGAGGCAGAGCGGGAGGGGTACGGTGTCGCCCCAGGTGAAGTCGAGAGTAGGAGCGCCTTGGAGGGCCCCAGAGGCACCCCACCAGCCACAGTGGGTGGGTGAGGGACTCACAGGCAGAGGGCTGTGGAGTCTCGGGCGTCACCGACCTCTTCCCAGGGGCTCTACAAGCACTGACCGGGCCTGGCTCTGCCAGCGCACCCCTCAGGTACCCTGGCATACGTGCCCCGGCAAAGCTGTGGGACGATAAAGAGAGAAAGGTCCGGGCTGCAGAGCCATCCGCTGGCACCGCACTGCAGAGTGGGCTGGGAGTGGGCAGCTGGAGCCCCTCCGTGTCCTGCAGCCTTCTCTGGTCTCCGGAGAGCCCTGGCAGTGTTTCCCACGCAGGCAGGTGGCCGTGATGGGGCCCTCAGCCGCTGTCAGTCTGAGAATCTCCTTTCTCCAGCGGCCCCAGGGCTGTTGGTCAGAGAACTCCCTTTTTCCTGCCAGGCCTCGGAACTCATCTGCCCCTGCTGTCCCTGGCCTCGGAGCAGTCAGCTGTTAGATTCATTCGCTCCTCTTGTGTGGCCTGCTCACGTGCCCAGAACCTGGTGGCACTGCCTTCCTGGGCTCCTTTGGCTCCCTGGCTTCCCTGGGCCTCCGTGGACTCCGTGGGCCTCCAGAGGCTCCGCGGGCCTTCCTGGGCCTCCGTGGTCTCCTTGGGCCTCGACGGGCTGGGCCTGCTGAGCACCTCCAGAGGAACAGCCCCATGTCTCTGCACATGGGCACTGCTGGCTGTTGCTCCTCCCAATCGTTTTCCGCACGTCTCTTCTGCCCTCTTCTCCTGGGATGCCTGCTGTGTGATGCCGGTGATGGCCGTCGGGCCAGGCCCATTTTCTTTCCTCTTCTCTCCTTCCAGGTCCTCAGGCGGGAGATCATGTCTCCAGCTGGTCCTTCTTCTGTCCACTCAAATCCTTTCAAATTTTCATTTAAGTCTCTGTACTTTTCAGCTCCACAATTTCTTTTGCTCCTTCTTTAAAGAGTCTGCCTCTCATCGTCGTTCCTGCCAGTCAGAGCTCCTGGCGTCTTGGCCCTTGGCCTTCGCCTCCTCTCGCGCATTTAGGACACCGCACACCTCTGACTGTCAACCCAGTGGCTGGCAGGCTTTCCTCTTGTGAGGGGCTGTTCCCCACTTCTTGGGTGTTCTGCAACTGTGTGTGGCTGCAGCCTGATCTGCTGGGTGCCGGCCTTTGCTGCTCGAGGCTGGGCCGGCATAGCCTGCCAGAGCTTTGGCAAAGCGCATGTTTCTCGTCACTAGAGCGTCTTCTCATTTGCTTCTTGTTGTTTCTGTCTTTTTTCCAAGGGGTCCACGGAGGGTGACGTGCCTGGGCTCTGAGGCCCAGCAGCACCCACCTGCTCCTCAGGGCACACCAGACCAGTGGCCCCCAGCGGGGGAGGCCACGCCACCTCCCTGTCTGCAGGCAGGAGCCACGGCTCCTCTGGCCTGCCCACTGCCTGCCCTAGCCCTTGCGCTTCCTCCTGGGCTTTGGGTGCCTTTGTCCTCTTGCCAGAGGAATACCTCAACGGGCCCTGACTGCCGGCCCCGCCCCTTGCTCGCCTCTTCCCATCATGGCCAACTGGTGCATGGAGCAGTGGGCAGTTGCCCACTCTCAGCCGGCAGCCACCACAGACCCTGCCTCTGGCCCCCAGGGGTTTCCTCAGCTCCTGTGGCCCCCAGGCTCCCTGCAGCCTGTCCCTGAGGAGCTCCCTTCTGGATGACACTTTCCCCTTTGTTGGGCTGTGACGATGTCTCTGTTCTCTCTGCCCCACTGCA
>JAGFMF010011799.1:11572520-11762184 GCA_019455555.1 Galemys pyrenaicus | reverse complement strand
AGTGGCGTGGCCCAGGGACACCATGCGTCCCTCTAAGCATGTCTTGCAGATGACCTGTGCACCCACAACCGACCCTGGATCAGTGGGGACCTCGGGTGCCACCCTCCCACCCTCAGCCCCACACGGCTGGACCCAGCCTGCTCAGGGACCCCAGGCCACACCACACCAAGTCTCTGGGCCACAGGCTGGTGCTGGTGTGCAGGTCTCACCCCGCTGCCCCAGGCCCAGGATGTGCTTTTCTGAGTTTCAAGTGAACACTGGGCTGTAGGCAGGTGGTTTTCAGACACCCGTCTCGGAGGGGCAGCAGAAGGCGGCTTGGTGCAGATGCCTGCCCAGTTACAGTCAGTGGGGGTGACAGGGGTGGCGCTGGGGTCCTGGGGCTCCCTGCCTGCCATTTTCAGGGCCTCAGCGGCTTTACCCAGGCTTCTGTGTGCACTGTGCTCAACAAGACAGAAAGCCCCTTTCTTAGCATCGGGCCTCTGGGCCGGGCAGGGTGTGGGGAGCATGCTAGGAGATGCCCCTGCACGTGGACGCGGGCCTATCCTGGCACTGTCCGTTCGCTGCACGTGGGCGCCATGCCAGGGTCTCACAGTGGCCCTCTCTTTGCTCTGCAGGAGCTGAGAGGCCCCAGCTGGCAGTGTCCCTCACCCGGAAGGTCTACAAGCCCCAGCCTGACAGTCTGCCCGGGCACCGCAGCCACAGTGTGTTTCCCCCGATGACCCTGGACACCGTGTCAGAGAGCCAAAGCACCTCCAGCACGAGCTCTACCATCTATATGGGCGAGGAGTCAGAGTGGGAGTCGGACGTCTAGGAGGAACAGCCTTTCCAGCCTGAGCCTTCCAAGCAGGCAGCCACATGTGCAGCTGCAGAACCATCCGCTCAGGGGGATACCAAGATCGACATGGCCTGGACCATGGGCCCCATGGGAAAGAAACAGTCTCCTGGGCAGAAGTCACTTAGCTTTAGTGGCCTTTCTGCCCCAAGCCTTAACGGGCAGACCCCTACGCGGTCCACACCTGGCCCTCGGCTGACTCCAGGTGTGGATGCACCAGGACCGTCCCCAGGCAGGCTGGACAATTCAGAGACGGCCTGGGAGTTTCCATCTCGCTCATCCAGCACTGTCCCAGGGCTTCCACTGGACAGCACTGGGAGCCAGGGCTGTGCCTGCCAACAGAGCTGCCGCCCATCTCTGTCCACACCGAGGGCCTTTCCCTCTGGCATGTGACAGCTGCCAGCAGGCCCTGTCCAGGACCCTGGGGTCTGCAAGTCTCAAACATCTGACTTTGGGGCACAGATGTCACCAAGTGTTTCTGCAGATGACCCAAGAGCGACACGCCCAGCTGTGTGGGCCACCCCCACTGTCAGCCACCAACTGTCAGATGCATCTGCAGCCTGTGGGGCTTGGGCCACCCCCAGGCCACTGACAGCCCCTCCCCCCACAGCCTCTTCTCTTTAAGAGCCTAAAGAAGAGGAGGGCACCCGGGGCCACTCCATGGACTGCGCTGGTCCCGTGAAGACGACGCCGCTGGACTTCACTGACCAGGCGTCTGTCGCTGAGAAAAACGTAGATTCCAAAGAGGGACCACCCCAGGCTCCGCTGGTTATTGAGACCGATACCTACCGGAGTTTTCGTTGCTTGCACAAAAAGCTCCAGTTTTAAAAAGTTTTAAAGAAATAATAACAATAGGTAGTTAGTCGGAAATTGTAATGCCTCGTCTTTTGGGCGAGATGTTGGCGGGCTGGTGGGGCGTCGGGCGGGCCCCTCTCCCTCTGCTCCTCAGGCCCTCCAACCATGCCCCGCCTGGAGACCGCCCAGGAGGCACCCTGGCGTCCAGGCTGGCTGGGCTTGTGGGCGAGGGGCTCCTGGGTCAGTAGGGCAGAAAGGTGAGGGAAGGATGGGCGCTGCAGGAGGGAGTAGATGTCAGAAAAATAGTTCCTGCTTGAAGCCGGTTTTTTGTGGCATTCTGAGTTTATAAGGGCTAGGAGGGGTCTATAGCCGGATGAATCTGGGGCAACAGGGGTGTTATGAGCCAGGAGTGGGAAGGACAGCGGGGGAGCGGGGCGGATCGAGGCGGGGCCGGGCGGCGGGGGCCAATGATCGCGCGGAGCGGGCGAGGCGGGCAGCGGCGTAGCGAAGCCCAGTGAGTACGCGGAGCGCCCGCGGTGGGCGCGCGGGGACTGGGCGGCGGTGGCGGTCGCCAATGAGTGCGCTGCAAGGCGGGGCCTGACGGCGAAGGCCAGTGAGCCTGCAGGGAGGGCGGTCAGGGCGGGGCCTCGATGGCGGCGGCCAACGGGCTCGCTGGGTGGGCGGGCTTTGCGGGGGCGGGGCGGGGCCGCGGCGGTGGCGGCGCGAGCGCTCAGCCGGCGCAGGGGCGCGCGGCCCAGTGGCGGAGGCGCGGCGGAGCGGAGTTTGCGTGCGGAGGTAAGGTCTGCCAGGCTGGGTCGGGCCGCGGCGCGCGGGGTCCCGCGAGTCCCGGCGGCAGCTGAGTCGCCGCGCCCTCCCTGCCGGCCCGCTCCCCGCGCTCTCCTGCTGCGGCGGTGCCTCGCGGGACGGGTGCTGGGCGCGGGACGCAGACGCAGGTGCTGAGGACGCCCTGGACGCGCGCTCGGCCCCCTGCTGCTCGGCCCCTGGCTGCTAGGTGCCCTCGCCCCTCGCTCGCCGGCCTCGCCAGATCCAGCGCGGCGACTCCCGGTCTGCGGTCTGCGAGCCAGCGGGCGTCGGGTCGGAGCCTATGGTCGGTGCCCAGCGCGCTCAGAGGCCGGCCTTTGCCCGGCGCCCATCACCTGAGCTCTGCGGTGTCGCAGCTATCAGCGCAGCAGATCCAAGAGCTCCCCTGGGTGGTGTTTTCTAGCCACCGTGGAGAGCAGGAGGCTGAGGGTCCTGGGGTGTTTGCCTTGGGCGGAGGCTGCTGTATTCTGGGCCTCAGTTATGTAAAGGAAGCCTGTCTGCCAGGGGCGGGGGCCCAGAGCCTGGCTGGCTCAGGTGAGGGCAGAGCTGCATGCCAGCCCACTGGGGCTAGTTCCCATCAGCCGGTGGTGAATTGTAGAGCTGGGAGCGCAGGCCTTGCACTAGTCACCTTCTGAGATCGGGCTGACATCTCAGGTGTGGAGCTGGGGGTGCAGGTGCCTCCCCAAAGCAGAGGTCCTCTGTCCCAGGCAAACGCTGACCTGAAACCCCACGCCTGGGTCCACATCCGGGGATACAGTGAGGGGCTGGCGAGGGAGGGCTTGGAGCAGGCAGGAAGCTGGCAGGATGCTGGGGCTTCCACCCTGGGCTCCAGGAAGGTCTCCTCATCTGTGGATGGAGGGCAGGTAGGGGCAGAGACACCCGATGGGCTCCCAGGAGTGGGCCCGAGGGCGGCCCCTGTTCCTGCTGCCACTGGATGTGGGGCTAGGGGCGCCAGGGTGGGGTGCCCCCTCTCCTGCACCCCATGTGTGTGTGACCAAGTTGTCCTCCCCACCCCTGCTGTGCTTCTGCCGTGTGCCTTGCATTGAAGGCCCAGGCCCCGTTAATTACGTTCAAGTTTATAGAGGCTGGAAACAGAAAACCACAGCTTCCAGGAGACTCCCATGGGACAGGCTTTCTTGTCTCTGGTCACCTCTCAGCAGCCACACTGCCCCGGCTACCTCCTGGCTGCCCTCCACATTTGTGGCTGCTACTGTTGGGGACATGGGGGACAGGTGGAGGGAAGCCCGGTTTGCGGCCCCTGAGACAGCAGGCCCTCAGACCCTGGTATGCTCCTGAGCCTCAAGCCCTGGACCCTAGGGCTGACATCCCTGAGCTGTGGGCAGGGGCAGGCGACCCAGAGGACCCACCTCATGCCCGGCAGGACCTGCCTCACGCCCCTGAGTGAGGTGTCCAACTCTTGTGCTGCTGGGGCCTCTGGGGAGACCGGCCTCCTCTCCTTTCAGAGTGGGGAAAGCCATGGGGTCCCAACCATAGCCACTCCGCCTTGATACCCCAGCTCTGTTGGCCCCACAACTCCAGCCCCATGGCCCGTGCCCTGCCACTTCCTCATTTGGGACTTGAGACGGTTCATCTGCGCTTCCTCTTGGCATCCAAGACAGCCTTCTGAAGAGGGGCTTTCTGTGCACCCCACCTGCAGTGTGTCCTACATCTCTAGCACCTCTGCCTGGCTAGGTCCCATGTACCTGCCTGGGCCTGGTGACAAGAGAACCAGGCACGTGGGTCTCCCCGACCGGAGACTCAAAGGACATGTGTTCCCCTCTTGCTGTGCTGGGTGAGTGTTCAGGTTTCTGTCTTTTCTCAATGCTTCTGGACCCCTGGTCAGCCAGAGCCCCCAACCCGTCCTATGCATGGCAGGTGGACAGGTTCCTTTTCTGGGAGTTTTCTCCAGGTGCCCCCACTTAAGGCCTGAGGACCCCAACCTGACCCAGCCCTCTCCTCTGCCCCTGTTTTGCCCACATGAACACCTGCTCCTTCTTCTTCCCCCTGGCCACAGCCCCACTCTGGGTGCGGGGCTTCGTGGGCCTGCGCAGGAGCTGGCCATGGGGGAACCAGTGGTGGACAGAGAGCAGCCCCTCAAAGCCTGGGTGCTGGTGCCTTCCTGTGTGTGGCCCCATTGCCTGGAGCCTGCCCCAGGCCGCCGTTCCTCAGCTGGTGCTCCAAGCACTGTGCAGACGCAGCGGGAGCAGCCCTTCCTGGGGCCAGTCTCCCCCAAGCTACCTCCTGTCTGGCCAATGCAGGGTCTGGCCAGGGTGCTGAATACAGGATGTCCCCTCCAGCATGAGCCCCTTCCTTGCCTGGTTCTGGGGTCAGCTCCTGTCACAGCATCCTGTGGGCTGCCTTCTTCCTGGATACCCGAGTGCCTCCCAGGGCCTCCTCCCTCTCCCATGGGTCATCAAGAGATGGACACTGGTCTACTTTCACTGCTGGGAGGCGCCCTCTCCTTGAGAGAAGTATGACGGAGGGTTTGTGTCCCTTGTGGAGGGATGCACGGACACAGTCCTCTGTCCCCCGCGGCATACACCACCCAGGGCCTGCACACCAGGGACGCAGCATCTGCATGCAAGACGCTGTCGGTTTGCACACACGCATGCAGTATGTACTCCACACACCATAACGTGCACAGGGTGTGGTGCGCATGCATACTCATGTGTCAGCAACCAGTAAGGTGCCCTCAGGGTGAGCCTGTGTGCACATGCTATAGGGCTTGTGTGCACTGTGGCTCTGCGTGGGCACAGGCTTGTCACATGTGTACACATGCTTGAGCCACAGCCCAGGCTGTGTGCAGGACACCCACATCCATGCACGGCCACACCCGCGCCTTGGACAGGACAGTCCTACCAGCAGACACACACACCTGTGTGCACACGTGTGCATGAGCATCTGCATGCGTCTCCACACGGCAGTGCCTGGACACATGTCCTCCGTACCTGGGCACTGGGCTTGCCCAGCTGGGGCTCAGCAGTCACAGCTTCTCAGCTGTCCAGACTCTGCTGATTGAGTCTCAGCTGCGTGATCTGGGGCTGGGCGCCATCTTGGCCTTTCTTCTCACACATGGCACTTGCTGTGCTCCCTGCGTGCAGGTGGCATTTGTCCCTGGCCGTGTCCTGGACTCTCTTCCCATTGCACACCTGTGCCAGGTGCTCCCAGATCCAGCCTGATGGCCTCGCTCTGTGCCTGCGGTCCTTGCCCCACAACGCAGCACTGGGGGTGGGGTGGGGGAGCTCTGACCTGAGTCGTCCTGCTGTGGGTGCCCTCGGTGGACCAGGACTCTGCCTGCAGGTCGATCTTAGGTCTGCACTGCAGGAGGGTCCGGGAACTCTGCTGGCTGCGCTGCTCAGCCAGCCCTGCCCCGCCTGTTGGTGAGCTATGTCCAGGCCACTCCTTTCAGCCCAGTGGCAGTGGCAGGTGACATGGGGTGGCCTCAGGTGAGCAGTCCTTGGGGCCTTCCTGCATCTTCCAGCTCCAGGTTGCAAGTGCCGCCTCCATGTCCACGGCCCCTGTGGTTCTTATGAGGACGCCCCAACCAACCCCCAGCCTAGGAGGCCCGTTTTGACCTTCAGCTGGTGATGCCCACAAGGAACTCTTCTCGCCAGGCTGCATTCACAGCTTCCGGGCCTTTGCAGGGCCTGCCCTGCACACATGCCTTCTACTTGGGCCTGCCCACACAGGGTGTGAGCCCGGAAGGTTCCGAGGCCCTTCCTGCAGCCATAGCGTCCCCGGGGGCAGGTGTGGGCATCCCCTTGGGAGCACCCTCTGCTGGGCCCTGCCCCACCCTGTCTGTGTGTTCTGCTGGACGCTGATGGTGGGTGCTCGTGGCCATGTTCAGAGGCCCCGGTGGCCAGTAGGCAGTGCTCACGAGTCCTGGATCCTGTGGTCATGGGCCCAGCGTGGGCCCCTCTCAGGAATGGGGTGCACCATGCAGCCCTGTGTTCTTCCCAGCCCCCCACGCTTCAGTCCCTGTGCACACGCGTTCCCCCAACGTTTCCCTTCTCTTATGACTGCTGGGGTTGATGGGGGCAGCACCCATCCCCTAACCCTCCTCGTCAAGGGATAGGGTGGCTGGAGCCCTTTGTTCTGGGGGGCCCACCTGCAGTGCCCCACCTTCTCAGGAAGATTTGGCTCAGGAGGCCCGCTTTTGGGGGGCTCTGGGGGAGCCGTGGATGTTGGAGAAGTGGGGGGCCTGGGGAGGAGCTGGACCCCAGCTAGGCCACGGACTGTGGGCTTGTGGCGGGCAGGGAATGCTCACTGCATCTTGGGATGGCTGCCTGGGGGGCTCTTGGCAAGAGGAGTGTCCTGGGCGCTGGTGCCAAGTGGCTGGCACATCGCTCGTGACATCAGCCGCTGGCCAAGGGTCACCTCGTGCTCAGACCCTGGGGAGTGTGAAGGAGGCTCGGGCTGCAGTGGCCTTTGTTCAAGCTGCCTCCCTGGGGCTGTGTCCATCCCACTGGCCATGCCCCCCTCCCAGCTGTTGCTCCCGACCCCCCAGGGCCGTGGCCCCGTCCCTGTCCCACCTGAGCTGTGTCCCCCTGGCAGCCACATGGGGTATATGTTGAAGCTCTGACGCAGGCTGGGCCCTGGGATCGGCCTGGTGATGCAGGAGGGCATGGTGGAGCCAAGTGGCCACCATCTGTCCCTGCTTTAGCTGCTGGCCGCTGTTATGCTGGACTCATGCTCCCACCTCCCTGAGCTCAGAGGTCGCACAGGCCTGACAGCCCTGGCAGTGTCTGGGGAGGCCGTGCAGGGGCCCTGGGCCAGCCGACCAGGTGTGGGCCTTCAGGCCCCCTGAGCTTGGGGCCACCCCCTACCCCTTCCCTGTGTGGGCGTCCTGGCGGCCCTGATGGAGCCAGCAGGAGTGTCTAGAAAGGCCTGCCTGGTTTTCGCTGGGTTGGCCCAGCTTGTCCACAGCCTTCTTCTAAGAGGCCTTATGTCCCTGCTGAGCCCCCTTAGGGGCAGTCCTAGGGTGTCCCCAAAAATGGCAGGAAAGGGGGGCACTGAAGTCCATCCTGGGTGATCCTAGGGCACTTCTCCAGGGAGTCAGGCTAGCCTGGGGATGCCTGGGGGCACAGATAGTGCCAGGAGACACAGTGGGGCTGGCCTGGAAGGGCACCTGGCTGGCAAGGAGGAGAGCGGCACCCCTCCCATGCTGGGTGTCAGAAAGCACCTGCAGGGCATGTGACTCGGGCCAGGTTGAGGATGCTAGTGAGGCCTTGGGGGCCCAGTGCGGAGGCCAGTGGTCTCGCAGGGTTCTGAGGGAGCTGAAGGGCAGCAGCAGGCATAGCTGCCCAGCAGGGCACGCCCACCTTTGCGTGGGCACCATGTAGTCTTACCCCAGGAAGGGAGCTGCTGTTCTTGCTGCCTTTGAGACGCACCTGGTCCCCCTCGCATGCATCTGGTCCCCCTCACAGGCACCTGGTCCCCCTCACGTGTGCACCTAGCCCCCCTCACATCCACCTGGACCCCTTGCACGCACCTGGCCCTTTGCAAGCCCATCTCGTTGGCCAAGTGTGCCTGTCGGGCGCTGCGGAGTTCCAGTGGGTGGCCCCTTGGCCTGTAGGTTGTGCTCAGGGTAACAGTCCCAGGAAGGGCAAGGATGGTGCTTCTGAAACAGGCCTCCTGGGGCTGGGCAGCAGGGCAGCAGGGGTGGGGCTGGCCCAGGCTGGCCCCAGGCAGCGCCGGTGCCAAGGGCCTCCCCATGACTCCTCCCACGCCTGTAATTCCACCTCCTTTGGAAATGCAAACCCAGTGACCCTGCCTGTCCCTTGGTGTGTCCACTCCCTTGATACCATCTGACCCAGGGGTGATGCTGGATGGGGAGGTGGCTGCACCCCGCAGTG
The DNA here is from genome assembly GCA_019455555.1 of Galemys pyrenaicus. Lineage (NCBI taxonomy): Eukaryota > Metazoa > Chordata > Mammalia > Eulipotyphla > Talpidae > Galemys > Galemys pyrenaicus. The sequence continues at coordinate 11,753,880 of JAGFMF010011799.1, read as the reverse complement.
GGGTCACCTCAGTGCCCTCCCATCTCCTTGCTTCCCTTCCCTGCCAGTCCTATACCCCTATAGGGGTATAGTGGCTGCTGGGTCAGCATGGCCGGGGACAGGGAGGCTGTGCCTCTCACTCTCCTGCCTGGGTTACCTGGGGTCCTCACCTGGGGGCACAGGGCCCACACCTGGGGTCCTCACCTAGGGGGCGCAGGGGTCTCTGGAGACTTCATCTGGGGGCACAGAGTCCTCACATGGGGTGCGAGCCCACACCTGTAAGGGTGCCCTTGTGGGCTGGCACTTTATCTTCAGTGGCCTCTCCTAGGTGGTCTGACCTCAGGGCAGAGGCACTGCAGGTGGGAAGGGCATGAGGATCTGCCCCATCAGGGTGCAGTCTTGGGCCCTCCGGAGTTGTGGGTGCAGAGACCGGACAGCCCAGGCCTTGGGGGCAGCTGTTGGCCCCTGCCTGGCCAGCCCCCGTCTGTGCCCTTTTCTGTTTCCTGAGTTGGGCCCCGACCCGCAGGCCGTGCCACCACCTGGCCCACTGTGGGCTTACCGGCAGCCTGTTCTCCGAGGTGACCGGTGTCGCCACGACATGGAGGGGGCCCATGCTGACCGCCAGGACCCACCCTCTGTGCCCGGCTTCCCGATGCCCGAGTGAGGACCCCGTCAGGCTGGAGTTGCACCTTGCTGGTCGAAGGGGTCCTGCAGTCCATGCCCCACCTTCTCTGGGTACCCTTCCAGTCAGGACCCTGCACCCCTGGCAGGGGAACCCGAGGCCCACAGTCGTGGGCAGTTGGTGAGCTCCTGTTGGCCTGCCCTCTGCTGCTTGCTGGTGACCCCCACCCTCAGCTTTGGACTCGGGAGGATACACCAGACCCCACTGTGCTGTGCCTGCAAGGGCCCCCCACACAGCTGCAGTCCTGCTCCTGCCAGCTGGCATCCCACCTGCCGGTACCCAGCCTGCCTTGATTTCCCCACATGATCTCCCACACGCGCAGCAGTGACCATGTCCAGTGCCACCCACCCCCCACGGTTCCTGGGAGGCAGGTCTCCAGGCCCCAAGCGGGTAGTTCCACGTCCCCAGGGCCGCAGTTGTGGGCGCCCCGATGGCCACGTGCCGCCCCTTATGCAAGGGCATGTAGGTGCAGGCTGCCCGCCCACCTGCTGCTCGGTCTAGTGTTTTGGGGCCCTGCAGGGCGTCCCTGACCATCCACAGAGGCTGGGGATGCAGGGCCTGTGTTGCCCCCTTCCTCTTATCCCTGGTGTGCCCCAGAGTCCCAACGCAGTTCTGACGCCAGCGAAGCTTCGTGCCTTCCCTCTAAACCGTGGGCACTTCCAGGGCCACCTGTGCTCCTGCCGCCCCTGTGCTGCTGGACACTGGGGAGGCTCCATGCGGCAGCTCCCACTTCAGAGAACCGGTGTCAGCGACGGCTGACCTAGGAGCCCAGGACATCCCCCTGCGTGACTGGGGTCCCAGGCTTGGGCTTCCCACAGCGCCCCCCATGGGCAGGCTCTCCCTGGCAACTCTGCTGGGTTCTGCGCCTCCCTGGAGGTGGGTCCTGTGGACACTGGCATCTGCTGGCCAAGGCTGGCACATGCAGCAGCTGACCCTCTCCTCTCTTCCCCACTGCAGCGCCATGGCTGACAGCAAGGCCAAGTCCGCCAACAAGACACCCCCCAAGTCCCCAGGGGATCCCGCCAAGGACAGGGCGGCCAAGCGGCTATCACTGGAGTCGGAGGGCAGCAGCGAGGGCGCAGCCGTGGGGCCGGAGCTCAGTGCTCTGGAGGCCGCTTTCCGGCGCTTCGCAGTGCACGGGGACACCAGGGCCACCGGCCGGGAGATGCACGGCAAGAACTGGTCCAAACTATGCCGCGACTGCCAGGTGATTGACGGCAGGAACGTCACCGTCACCGACGTGGACATCGTCTTCAGCAAGATCAAGTGAGTGTACCGCGTGGGTGGCACAGCCCTCCCTCCCAGGGCAGGTGGCCAGGACACAGGGGCACCTGGGATCAGCCCAGGTGGCTGGGGGGCGCTGGGGACCGTGTCCCAGGCCTGAGGGGAGGTGCAAGGGACAGGCGCCTGGCCCGCCTGTGCGTGTGCCGTGGCGTGTGGCGCATGTGTGTGCCTGCCTGTGCACGGCGCTGCGCCTGCCCTGCCCCATGAACTGGGCTTTGTGCCTCGGAGGCCATGAATGGTGGCCTCAGTCCCTCTGTCCATCCGGGTTTGGCGGTGGCACGGACGTGGTGTCCCCTGGGTGTCCCGTGACAGTGACTTTTGTCACCCCTTTGCTCTGTGGAAACCTGTGTGTTGTGGTGAGGTCTCCCTGAGTCCCTGGGTGGCCATCCATGTGCCCCTCGGTTGCCAACTGAAGTCTACTGGTCACTGCTGTTTCCCCAGGAATGCAGAGGTGCAGGCGGGGAGGTGCGATGCCCACAGAGGGGGTGCAGGGGGGGGTAGGTACAGGCAGGAGAGAGGAGGTGCAGGCTGGTGAGGGTGTGGGGAGAGAGGGGGTGGACGTAGGGTGCAGGCCAGTGAGGAAGTGTGGGGGGAGGCAGGGTGCTGGGCAATCTGGTAACTCCTCCAGGAGAGGCAGCCCTGGGGGGCCCTAGGCCACGATGGGCCTGGTCTGCCACTGGGTTAGGCACTGGGTGGGGGCTGGACACTGGTGGTTGGGTAGCGGGAGTGTCCCCCAAGGGCTGCGGAAACCCAAAGTCAGGCTGGACAGACCAGGCCATGTTTGTGTGTTGCCAGGGGCAGCAGCGGGCGCCCCGCCAGGCCCCTATCAGCAGCCCTTGTTTAGGGGGTTGCCATGGTAGCGCTGTTTGTTGTGATGTTACCACGCGTTACAGTTTAAACAAGTTGACTGCCCCTCCCTGCCAGGTCACTGAGGGGGGCCGCGGTGTCTGGGTGCAGCTGGGGTCCTGCAGCTGCCTGGGGCCCCTCATCCTGCGTGGCAGTGGGGGGCGTCCCTGGGCAGGGTGGCCGAGGAGTGCACCCCGTGTCCTGCCCGGGTTCTGGGGGAACGGCTGTAGAGAGTGGCCTGCGCATTCCCCACAGTGCCTGGATCCAAGGCAGGGCGAGGACCAGGTCTGTGCATGGTGGAGCCCCCAAAGCGGGTTGTGTGGTCAGCAAGGCTCTGCCCAGCCCTGGCCCAGTGGGTCCTGCCATGCTCACTGGTGTGGGGCCCGGTGTGTCTGTGGGCCCTTTGAAGGCTGGGCCCTATGGCCAGTCGGGCAGTAGAGAGACGGCTGCTCACACTGGCTGCTGGACCCTCGTTCAAAGAGGACACACTGGCTGGGTGGCCCAAGCCTTGCAGACACCCCAGGTCCTGCTTGAGGCGCACGCAGGTAGGAGCTTAGGACCCCAGCTGCCTGATTGTTGGTGGCTTGAAGTTATGAGCCCCTGTCCCAGGCCCTCAGTTCCCCATTGTCTGCACTGCTGGTGCCCCTGGGGCGGTCAGTAGAGGGGCCTGTAGGGGTGAGGGCCAGTGGTGGCCAGGGCCACGGGCAGCACCCTCATTGCTCTCCTTACGGGTCCCCGATGACCCCTGGGCCACACCCCAGGGACCAACGGGAATGACCTGTGGCCGCCCGTCTCTGCTCTGAATGGTGCCTCACCTCTGCTGCGTGCCAGCCAGCGGGCTGCTCTTGGACGTGCCTGTGGCTCTGACTTCTGCTGGGTAGAGGAGGCCAGGTGCTGCCTCTGCCGTAGGTCCATGGGCACCCGGCTCACTGGCCCTGCCTAGAGTGACCAAGACCCCTGACCCTGACACAGCACGAGCCCTTGTGCTGCTGGCCCCAAGGCTCAGACAAGTTCTCGGGGCTGTGGGCCCATGTCCAGCCTGAGGCACTCCTGGCTGGGCTGCAGCGTTCCTAGGGGACCCTGGTAATACCGGGCCTAGTGGGACCTGGAGGCTCAGGAGATGCAGGGTCTAGGAGACCCACAAAGTCCAACTCATAGCCTGCACGAGCTATGACCTCGTGGCTGGCTTTCAGGCAGGGCCCTGGTGAGTGGGTGCTGAGCTGGAGGGGGCAGGGAGGCCGCATCCCAGGGGGTGTAATCTGAGCAGGTGTCCCGGGAAGAGGCCAGTATTGTCATCTAGGGCTGGGACTGCCCTCCGCAGCCAGGCCCGGCGGTCACAGGGGGACACACAGGGACACCCGGCCAGCCAGGCGGGGCCAGCCCCATCTGAATGTGGCCTCTGCCAGGCCCGTCCCCTCCCCCGGCTGAGTGACTCACGCTGGTGGCGCCTGGTGCCCGGCAGCCTGGTGTCCACATGCACCAGGTTGGGCTGTGGACATGGACAGAGTGCCTTTGACGGCCTGGATGGACATAGAGGCCTGTGCGGCCCAGGGCTCGGGGGTGTTGGTGGGCATGTCTGCGGGCTTGGCAGGGCTCTGAGGGGCACAGAGCCTGCCAGTGCTGCTCCAGGCGCCTGGCAGTGACTGGTCAGCCCAGCCCGTCCTTTGGCCTAGAGAGATGTGAGCTCTCAGGACAGGACAGAGCCCCCCGTGCCTGTGGAGCTGCCAGCAGGCAGGGCTGTGGGATGCATGGCGATGTGATGTGACTTCGTCACACTCGTGCTCGCCTGGTCATCACCAGCACCCCACTTGGCTGTTCCTCGTGGTCCTCAGGGCTTCTCTGGACCCCTCTGCTGCCCTCACTGCTTGTCCCGACCCTGTCTAGCCTGGCCCAACAGTAGGCATGGTGCAGGGTGCAGTCAGCTCGTGGTTCTGGGCCCTACTGGCTGCCCTGCCCCGGCGCAGGTTGCACTCTGGGTGGCTGCCAGGAGCCTCCGTTCAGCTGAAATCATGAAACGGTGTGCAGACCGTCGGGTTGTCAACGCCCAGTGGGAACCTGGTCAAATAGTGAAGGTTGGGCAAGTGGGCTTTTGGTGACCTGGTGCCTGGGGGGGTACCTTGGGAGGTGCTGTGGAGGGTCCCATGGAAGGGTGGGGGAGATTACAAGGCAGCTATGGAGGGTGCTGGGGGTGGTCCTATGGGAGGGTTGGAGGGCTCGAGGCCATAGGAGGGTGGGAAGAAGTTGGGGAGGCAACCATGAGAGGGTGCAGGGGGTCCCATGGGAGGGTGCTGGTGGGGCTAGGCCATGGGAGGGTGGGGGGCAGTTGGAGGGCGTGACCATAGGAGGGTGGGGGGCGAGGTGGTGGCTCTGTGAGGTGCCCCTGTGCTGGGCCTGGGTCTGGCTGGCCTGGCCAATTCCCATTGACTGTGCAGGTGGAGGCGGCGCCCGCTGGCGGGAGCCAGAGGAGCCTGTGTGACGCCCACTAGCTCACAGGATGTGCTTCCTTGAAGCTTTTTTCCAGGACAGTTTATATTTGCTGCCATTGCCAGGGGCAACTGTGGAGGCGTGTAAACACTGCAGAGGGTGGGGCGGGTGCCTCCTGGATGTTTGAGGCGCTGGGGGGAGGGGGCAGGCGGGGCCTGACACGCTCTTCGCAGGGGCAAGTCCTGCCGCACCATCACCTTCGAGCAGTTCAAGGAGGCGCTGGAAGAGCTGTCCAGGAAGAGGTTCAAGGACAAGAGCCGTGAGGAGGCCGTGCAGGAGGTGCACCGGCTGGTGGAGGGCAAGTCCCCCATCATCTCAGGGGTGACGGTGAGCGGCATGGGCTGGGCGGCGGGGGGCTCCCCTCGCCCCTGGGGCTCACATGACCCACCCCCCTCTCCTGCAGAAAGCCGTCTCCTCGCCCACGGTGTCGCGGCTCACAGACACAACCAAGTTCACAGGCTCCCACAAGGAGCGCTTCGACCCGTCAGGCCGGGGCAAGGGCAAGGCGGGCCGCGTGGACCTGGTGGACGAGTCAGGCTACGTGCCCGGCTACAAGCACGCTGGCACCTACGACCAGAAGGTGCAGGGGGGCAAGTAGTGCCCCTCCCCCCACCCCCACTTCGTCACATTCCTGTGCTCGCCTGAGCAGAACTTGGACCTCAGTGGCTGGTGCTGTGGGGCGGCACCGGGCCCCTCACCCAGCGTGACCCCTGTACTCCCTGACCTCCCTAGTACCCACTCTCAACCTTGCACGGCCACATGGTTAGAGGAGCTGGTGGGTGGTGGGGATGAGGCCCCCCTGGAGCCACAGGGGCCAGCCACCCACCCACCAGGAATTTCTCCGAGGGCGCGCCCAGCCCGGTCCCTGCACATGCAGATGTGGGCAGCCCCGCAGGGACACGCACGTGCACACCCCCACACTGGTGCACACATACACCCTACTCCCGTGCACACTCCAGTACACACGAGCACATGCATGCACCCCCACACTCCCGTGTGTGCACATGCACACCCAGGCAACTGCAGAGTGGCAGTGGTGAGCTGCCTGAGGGGCGCAGTGCCCTGGCCCCCCGCAGTCACCAGGAGGCCAGCTCACTGCCTCTCCTTGCCGAGAAGGAAGCAGCAGCAGGTTGGGGAGATCTGGAATGACCTGTCTGGGCCCTGACCTGCCCCTGTCCGCAACTTGGGGACCATGGCAGTCACCATGACAATGTGTCCTCTGCTCCTAGCAGCCTCAGGCCAGCTGTGGTTGCCGGATGTGGGCTGGGGTCCACTGCAGCGCGGGCAGCCCCTCCCTGGATGGCCCTCCTGCCAGGCACAGCCCTCCCATCCCTGGCGCACAGCCGCTTCTCCGTGCACAGTGTGAAAAGCGGAGGCTCCAAAGTCTGTCGCTGGGGCCCAAGCGGCCTGCCTAGCAGGCAGCAGGACGCGAGGCCGGGACGCGAGGCCCACACACGCAGCCTCAGAGAGCAGAGTGGGGGTGATGGCTGGCTAGTCAGAGCCTTCATGGGCCAAGGCTGCCAGCCACCAGGCCCGCCCCCTAGCCCCGCCCACCCGCGGGGAGGGGCCCCACCCATGGGGCCCTATGCCATCCTGGGCCCAGACTGCCTGGTGTTCCCTTCCCAGCCTGCGGGTGGCGCCCACCTCGTCCACTCACTGCCTGGCTCAGCGGGGCTGTGCTGTGGCGGCTCCTTCCCGGGGCGCTCTCAGAATAGGGAGGCCCGCCCATCCTTCCTGACCCATGAATCCACGAGCCCCCGTCTACCCCTCCCCGTGAACACTGCCCGTTAGTCGCGCTGTGCCTGCGGGGCGTCTCCACCGCATGCTTTCGCGCCACTAGCTTCTACTAACCCGGTGACAGCAACTAACGTCTACCTGAGAATGGAAGGAACGTGCCGCCCCAGGACACTGGCCACAGGACACTTATTTATTTATTTAACGCCAGCGGGTAAGCCACTAGGCGGCGCCAGCCACAGTCAGCCCTGCCCAGCCCGAGTTCAGGTTATTTAAAGACGGTGTTTGTACTGGAGAGTTTCACGCGCAGTGTGTGCCCTCAGCCTGGAGGAGGTGTAGGGCCCTTGACGCCGCGGGCTCCTAGCCCCCGGCTCCCCAGCCCCCGCTGCCGCGTGTGCCGCGGTTCACTCCCACCGGGGCCTGGCTGTGTGTCTGTGCTGGTCACGCCCGGTGTGTCCCAAGGCCTGTGCTGCTTGGGCGCGCCTTGCTGGAGAGTGGAGGGGGCCCCCTTTCTCCAGGCTGTTCCCACAAGCAGGCCACTGCCCCACCTCCGTGCCACACGCCACCTGGTGTACCTTTCGCACTGCACAGGTGACAAGCACAGTGACGGAGGCGGTGCTGTTTGTCCCTAACACTGCCCGTGGGTCGCGCTGACCTACTACTGAAGCAGAGCCAAGCAGCAGCGCGACCACGACTCAGCGGAAACTTGAAAGGGATCATTCCTATTAGTTTGTCCACGTTTTTCAGGAAAGGGACATGGTTTATACGCAGATGCAATATATTTTTACACTGGTTCCTGGGGGTCTGGCCCAGGGGGCCTGCTGCTGGGCCCCACGGGAAAGCTTTGGGTGAAACAGCGCGTGTCTGCTGCATCCGCCCCCGCCCTCATGTTAACCGCGCCAGTCGGCAAAGTGACAAATAAAGGTGTTGTTACAGCCCAGCTGGTCTTGTCTCTGCTATGGACTCAGGCCTGGTGAGTCCCTGCCAGGGTCCCACGGGGGGCGTGTCATCCAGCAAACGCCAGCCTAGGCCCGCCCCACCAACAGTGCTCTTTGAAGTAAAGTTATTTTTGTTCCTAACGGGGAATTCCCCCGGGGGGGGGGGGGGGGATAGGTCACGAGAATCCCGAATGCTGAAAGTGGTGGGTTCCATGTGTGGTGGAGCGCTCTGTGTGCTGAGGGCCCCACTAGCCGCTGCCCACCAGCAGTGAGTGGGCCTTGCAGACCTTGTGTGTGCTGCGGCAGCGGCCGGGCCATTACAGGAGAAACAGGCCGCCCAGGGCTCAGCTAGGTGCAAGCTGATCACGAAGGAGCCAGCTGGGGGACGGCAGCCCCCTCAGATTCAGGAGCGGTAGGGCGTGCACAGGTCTTTCCAGGTGGGGCAGGCCGGCCCTGGCTCTTCCTTGCCCCCAGATGGCATGACTTCCTCCTGGGACCTCAACAGCACAGACGTCCCCACTTCAGGACATGACTCCCAAGCGCCACTACGAGACTTAGGTGTTGCAGCCCCAAGGCCAACAATGGCATGGTCTTGAGCAGACTCAGGAGCAGAGGCCCGCGAGGTGAGCATGAGGTGGTGACTGTGTGCCGGCCCAGGGCCGCACCGGGGGGAGGGGGGGCAGCATACACCCATAAGCAACAGGCTCATGGGGTGGGGGTGGATACTACCACTTTGACAATAGCTGGTAAAAATAAGGTGATTAAGAAGTATGAAATACTGGAAATAAAAACTTCATGAAAAAGAACCAACTGGAATTTTAAAATTGAAAAGCCACATAATTTCTAAAACTTTAGGCCCAGGCTTATCAGAGGTTAAACACATGGCAGGACAGGCCAGGGCCTTTGCAGCAGAGCTGGACCGGGACTAGGCAGCCAGAGGGCGACAGAGAAGGTGGGCTGAGTGTGGTGTCTGGTGTCAGGGGTTCAAGGGACTGGACTCCTGGGTGTGGGGGGAGATTGTGGGTCAAACAAGAAATCTGAAGAAATGGCAACCAAAGCTTTTCCAAAGCATAGGGTCCAGGAAAGGCAACGACATACGAACAAGAGGTGCTTGACTGAGCGGAGCTGTTTTGTAGATTGGGTCCAACCAGTGTCTTTCAAGAATCAAGAAAAAGGAAGTGTTCTGAAAGCAGGGGTGCCACATGTGGTGACAGAGCCCCCCGAGAGCCACAACCAGACAGGCAGGGAAGGGATGCCAGGCCCTCCTCCAGGGGAGCCCCGATTCCCTGAAACAGGAGGCTGGCCCCCTGGGCCTGCTCGCTCCTAAATCAATCAAAATGTTCATCAACTGAAAACATGAAATCAATTGGAAAACTACACGGTTTTACCTAAGAAAGAAAGTAGGAACTTTCCAAACTAGAAATCCCACGTCATGCCCTGTTAAGCCATCATCTTCGGAGATGGCGCAGGCGTGGGTGCTTGGCCGCAGCCTCTGCAGTGGCTGGCTAGGCCTTCACACTGTTGGCCTCCGGGGCCGTCGCCTGGGGCCTTGGTCGTGCAGTTGCAGGAGGTGCATGCGCACGGGCACCACGCCTGACGGTGGACACCTGGAGTGTGGTGCGGGCATGTGAGTGAGCACTGCTGGGCCTGGAGGTGGGATAGGGTAGCATCACTCAGAGACCACTACATGGAGTGGCTACTAGAGGGCGAGGCCACGAGACGGCCCAGAGGGGGAGTAAAAATTTGAGGGGCTGGGAGTCCCAACAGCCCCCGCCCACTTTGTGCCTGACTTTCCCACAACTGCCAGCGTTCCACGACCCAGAACAGCCTGGCCGGCTCCCCCCACAACGCACCACTGCCTCGTGGAAGAAATCCAAGAGAAATGCAGCTAGCTTAAAAAGGCACCTTTTAGAACAATGTATTTATTGGCTACTATTCCTCACCACAGCACAGAACGTCAGAGGCAGAAGTGCCACGTTCTCTTCCTTACTACACAGTAGATGAAAAAATAATTGTTTCCAAAATATGTCAGTGTGTTTCATCTCACAAAGGAAGAGCTGGGATTAGTCCTGTTTTGGGTAGTTTTAGAAAACAGTCACAGCTCCAGCACCTTTCACCACGGCACCCAGGACACAGGCTGGCTGCGGGGCCAGCCCCATGCTGTGCAGGCTCGGACTCCACTTTTGTGGGTCATGAGCGGCCTCCCAGGCTAGCGCTGCCGGGTGGGGAGCCCTGAGGGGCCAGGGCCAGCGTCTTCTTGAGCTGCCTGTAGCTCCAGTGCAGCTGCTCCACCTCGGCCTGGTGCTGCACCCGCAACTGGCTCAGCTCCTGCAGGAGGCGCTCGTTGGTGCTGACCAGGGAACTGGAGGACACAGGGCAGCCTCAGCCCGGCTAGTACCCGCACCTGTCCGCTGGCATCCACACCCAGGTCCAGACGCTGCCCCATCACACCTCCGAGTGGCTAAGGGAGGCCACATAGGGGGCTGCCCCAACATTCCCCGAGAAGGAGAGCCCAACCCGGATGCCAGGGAAGAACCCAGTGGAGCCCTGACAGCAGCACCCCAGAAGCTGCACCCGAGACTGTAGCCACCGAGCTGGAGGAGGGCTGTCCCCAGTCACCCAGAGACACTGTGCTCCTCGGTGCCCGTCCACACAACTGGACCGCCACCGCACCGGCTCCCTGCCCCTGCTGTGACCTCTTCCCTGAGCTTTTCCCGTGTCTCCCACGTACCTTGCTGACCCAGGACCGAGGTGGCAGGCACCTCCAGCTCCCAGCCACCTGCCCTACCCACCCCTGGTAGGGTGGGGGAGGGGTGTCCCTCACGAGCAGACCCCAGGGACAGGAGAGCCAGACTGTCTCCAGGGAGACAGTCCGTCCTGTCACAGTGTGGGCACGGCCACGCCTACAGGTCTCCGTCACAGTGGCTGCCTGGGCCCACCATGGCGGAGCGGCTTGTTCCTCATTAGCGAAGGGATGCTCAGGGAGTTTCCAAGGCAACAGTGACCCCGGGGCCAGACCTGACTGCTCAGCTGGCCCAGACAGCAAACCCCCCTGAGGCTTCATGTACCGCCTACCCCCCAAGTCCCCTGTCCCTGGCTCCACTCCTTCCAAACCTGAGCATTCCCCTGCCCCCTACCCCCACTCCTTGGCCCCCCCAATTCTGTGCATTCCCCGCCCTCCGGCTCTCCCCCCAACCTGTGGCTCTCCTGCAGCATGTGTGTGAGCTCCCGGATCTTGTTGCAGTGCTCCAGGTGCTCCTTCAGCTCCACAATCTCACCTGAGAGCTTCTTCACGCTTGTCTGAAGTCCTGAAAGGAAAGCATCGACAAAAGCCTCACTTCCTGGTGGTTGCGGCCGAGGCCGGTTTGTGTCAGTGCCGTAGCCGCTGGCCTGGGCGCCGCTTAGGCTGGGAGCTGTGGCTTGCAAATGGGAGCAGCCTGTGGTGGTTGCGCATCTCGGGGGGGGCCTTCCATGATGTGCCTGATGGCGCGGGTGCCACCCTGCGTCTCCTCCCTCTATACTTCCAAGCAAACCATCTCCTGGCCTCCAAGTCCAGAACTGGGGGCAACAGGCAGCCGCGTGGGCCCTGCAGCTTGGGGCTGGGTGCGGGAGGGGCAGGCAGGCGGTCACCCGCCAGGAGCAGTGGCAATGTGAGAGCACAAGCCAGGGGATGCCAAGGAGGGCAGGGGCAGCACTTGGGGCCCCAGGCAGGATGCCCATGCTTGTCCAGCACCTGAAGAGACAGCTAGAGCCCGCAGCAGCACAGCATCCACTAGGAGTGGCCGGGCCTGAGGCCTGTTTTCCCTCTCCCCAGAAAGCAGACAACCCATAACTGGGCTGACAGGGCTTGCCAGGCTTGGGTGTGGCTGAAGCTGGGTGCCTCAAGGCTGGCTACTGGCTCCCCTCAACAGCATCACCGGCAGACACACAGTTGGCAGGGAGCCCTGGGTGGGGCGCCAGAGTAGGGCAAAGGACAGGAAGGCCCCAAAGGAAGCACCATCTTCTGCGCCGGCTCCTCTGGACAGCTGCCCCCAGGCTGCCCAGAGGCTCGTGGCGCCCACCCTGGAGCAGGTGGAGGCTGTGGCAGCTGCTTTGAACCAGCCAGAGGAAAAGGAGAGGCAAGAAGTGAAAGAAGCACCTGAGTGGGGAGTCAGAAGTGCCGGGAGGCAGGTGCCTGGAGTGAGGAGAAGACAGCCCTCGGGGCTACAGAGTGGCAAGCAGACTGGCCGGCATCTCCAAAGGGGTGGCAGGGGAGTTTTTAAAGGAGCAAAACAACTGAGAACTCGCGGGTGGCCAGCACTCAGTAAAACACTGGAGAGAGCCGTGGGCAGGGGACCCCAGCAGACACGTCTGAGGCCCAGCATTGCCTCCCTCCTGACCCTGGAGACGCATCTGGGTCCTGAGAAGTAGGAGTGGGGACAGACCTCAGCGCTGGCCCTGCCCAGCCTCAGAACGAACAAGGCCTCCATGAAACCCCAGCTCACCACTTGAGGGCACGTGGGAAACAGACACCTCCAGACCCCCTTCAAAGGCCAGCATGTGAACTTGAAAGTCCACTTTGTGAAAATGGCAGAAAGAACAGGAGGAAGTGAAGAGACGATGGCAACAATCTGGGTCTGGAAGGCATGGGCCAGAGAAGGCCTCACACTGGGGGGTGGGGTGCACTGGCTGGCCCCCTGGTCACCAGTGCCTCTGAGGTTCCCCAGAAGACCCACAGGCCCAGCCTGCAGCTGCAAGGCAGGCTCCCAGTGACCCCCACTGCCATGGCCCCTCAGTGCCCGATGCCCTGTGTCATCTGGGTGGCTGGAGCGGCCGTGCCTCACTGAATGCAGCCTAGAGCTTGCAGCAGGAGAGCCTGACTCACCAGAGATCTGCAGATTCAGTGCAGCTGAAGCATCTGTGTTTCTTACTTCTTGTTCCATGCTGGACAAAAGTGATTTTAAGCTGCTATTCTCCTCCAAAGATTTGTCTAAATGCTGCTTCAAGTCATCCTAAGAGCACAAACAAAAAACTTAAACCGTTGAGTCAAATGCACCCAGATGACCCAATGCAGCCTTTCCAAGTGAGCGGCAGGTGTGGGCCTGCCCAGGTGCGTGCAGGAGCACCCACCTCCCCTGGGCACTGGTGAGGGGTACGCCCCAGCAGGCCCAGTGCCCAGAATGCAGCAAGGAGGCTGCCTGGCCCCTGCATCCCTACTGTGCCTGTAGGGATCCTGTAGGACCTAAAGGAAGGCCTTTGTGGGTGCCAGGGCTGGTTGGGACCTGGGGCTCCTGCAGACTCCCATGGTGGCAAACACGGGCAGATCCAGGGCCATCGTGCTCCCTGTGCGAAGCCCGTTCCCTCCTGCTCCTCAGCCTGAGTGGGGAGCAAAGGCCCAGCCTGGGTGAGACGATGACATGGGGTAGGGGACCCAGTTCGCAGTTTAGAGCCGCCACCTTAACCTGTCAGACACACGGCTCCTGACCACTGCCTCCTGGCCTGTGGAGGCGTCTCGCTTTGCTGGCAGCCAAGTGTGGGGGCGCCTGCCTTGTCCTCTGCTGCTCCTTTATGGTATCAGGGCCCCCGCCAGGGCCACATGTCTCCTCCCGGCCATTTCAAGTTTCACATGTAAGCCGGATCCTCTTGAGCTGACTTTCGTGTATGGTGAAAGGACTGGGTTTTCCTCTTGCCATTTCTAGGGGATGGCTCCCAACACAGCTGGCACTCCCGACGTCGGAGCTCACGCTCTGCTGACCACGCAAGCAGGGCCTTGCTGAGGCCCCGAGCCACAACCCATGCCGGCACAACGTTCTCACGCCTGTGGTCCGTGCCGTGCCATAAGATCAGGAAGGGCAGTGCTGACTCCTGGGGAGCTTGGCCTGGGCAGGGCCTCTGTGCAACTAGGGAAGGACACCAGCCACAGGGGACGATCACAGCAAGTTCTCTGGACAGCACAGGGCTCAGCCAATGGCAGAAGGCCCAGGAGGCGCCACGGTACCATCCCTCCATCTGTGAAGAGGGGCCGCCCGGTTCATTATGCATCCAGCTTTTACTCATTTTGGCTAATAATCTTAACCCCCAGTTAAATTTATTCCCAAATGTCCCAATCTTCCTGAAGCGCTCAAGCAAGGGATGTTTTCTGGGTCTCCTTCAAGATACAATGGGCAAGGAAACGCAGCGGCACCAGCTGTGGCGACTCTGCCTGCCGCAGCCCCCGGTCCTCGCTGGGCCGCGGCTTGGCCAGCACACACTGAAGTGCGGCGGTGGCATCAGCAGTGGGTGCTCTGCCAGCGGCCCCCACCGTGTTGGGGACTTCACCACCAGAAGTGGTCCTGGATGCCCAAAGCCCCGTGTCCGTCCGGATGGCCGTGCAGTGCCCCCTCAGCATGTCACGCACGCCGTGCATGCTACGCCAAGGGCTGCTGGATCCAGCCTGCTGGTGCTTCTTCAAAGGCTTCTGCGTTTGTCTCCACGCCAGGCACCCGCCCGTACTCTTCCCCCAGGCGCCGCCGTCTGATGCGGTCCAGGATGCAGCTGCCTCCTGACACCAAGGCGGCCTCTACTGTTCTGGAAGAGTCTGAGGCTCAGTGCTAATTCTCCTGGATTTGCACACCTATAGAGTTCAGCATGAATCAGCTGGTCCTGGCCACTCATGCCACTTCAGGCTTTCACTCGTCTCGGGTCGGCCATGCCTGGTTTTTCCCGGTGCAGTCTTGGTAGGTGATGATGTTTCCCTAAACATCCCTAAACATTTACCTTTTCTTCTAGGTCCCCGAGTAGGTTTGCAGTGGCCACTGGAGCTGAAGCACCCACAGTAATGCCTTCTCTACATTTCTGATTTTATTTGAATCTTTTTCCCTTAGGCCAGGTAAGGATTTGTTGATTCTACACATTTTTCAAAGACCTAGCCCAGCTTGCTGATTTTCTCAATTGCTTTTACTCTGCACTTGTCTCGTCTCTGCTCTGATCTTTGTTATTTCCTTTCTTCTGCTCACTTCCGCTCTAGCCAGTTCTCCTTGCTCTCCGGGGTTTGGAGACGGGCCATGGACTGAGGTCTTCCTTCTGCTCTGACAAAGGTGTCTGTGTGTGATCACCTCCTGTCATGGGTGGCAGGGGTTTTGGGCTCCTTGCAAGGGCTGGGCTGTGCGGCTCTGGCTGCCCTTGGACGCCAGCTAGTGGTAGAGGTTCCCTCGGGTCAGACAGGACATCTGGGGCCATGGCCAGAGGGCAGCAGAGACCCAGTCACCCAGCTACCCGAGCGCCAGTCAGTGGCCAGGTGACCCGGGACCACAGAGACTGTCTAAAAGTCCAGCCTTATCCTATTTCTGTCTCTCCCAGAAGAGAAGGCAGTTCCCTGGGGGGAAAAGTTGGGAGGGGCAGAGATGGGGCAACTAGGGACACCACCAGCTGCAGGTCGTTGGTGACTAGGCCCAAGAGTGACAGAGACAGGCAAGGCCCCTGGGGAGCAGGCGAACTTTGGGGGAAGGGAGGCCTGGGGGAGGGGCCTGCAGTTACAGGAAAATGCAGGCCAAGAGGCCCCTCAGTCTGTAAGTCAAAATCCCCCTGGCTGAGGGGAAGGGCGGGAGTGCAGGCCCTCACCATCTCCTTGTGTGCGCTGCTGAGCGCCGACACCACCTCCCTCATCTTCGCGCTGTGCTGCTGCTGCTGCTCAGCAAGGTGACTCTTCAGAGACTTGTTTTCAAGAGTCAGGTAGTTCACTTCTTCACGCACAACAGTCGAACTGTCCGGACTTGAAGTAAATTCTTCAACAGATGACAAAATACGCCTTGCCTGAGCTAGGAGAAAAAGTCACACATGCACATTGACGCTGAGCTGCAGCCACTCACCCCCAGCCAGTGCATGTGGAGCTGGGGAGGGCAAGAGTTGGTTGCAGCTGACCCACACCCAGGACCTCCTGTACCCAGACCCCGGGAAAGGGCACCCAGGCCTCCTGAGGAGCACAGCCTCTGGGAGTCATGGCCACGAGAGCTCTGTGGGCCCAGTACACGGTCACATCTCCAGGGTATTTGGGGCATCAGCAGCGGCACCCCATCTCTCCACTATGTTGAAAGAGCAGACAGAGATGCTGGTGACCAGCATCCTGGTGAAGCCAGGCCCACCAGGCACCAGCAGCCACAGAGCAGGACCCTTCAAGGCAGCAAGACCGTGGGAGTCAAGTAGTCCCTGAGGTAGAGGGGGGCAGGGATGGCCGAGAAGGGGTCATGTGGAGTACCAGGTTGGGAGCAGCACCCGCAGCCAAGAGTGGCTTGAGGGCCAAGTAGGTACCCACTTACCCAGGAAGGCCCCATGGCCGTGAAGGGACCTGTGGCCGCTCCAGTAGCGGTCCACCAGGTCTAGTAGTGCCTCCAGCTGTGCCAGCTCCAGGGCAGCCTTCCTCCCAGGCACCAGGGCCGTGGGCAACCTGGGAGATGCCTGGAGAGAGGAACACAGGCTGGCGTTCAGAGCTGACATTGGTGTCTGGCATGCTCAGGTCCGTAAGGCCCACAAGGGGTGGTGAGCCCTGGCACCCCTACCCCACACCCCGCCCCTGCACAGTGATGGCCACGGCACCTCTGTAGGCATACAGGCACCTGCTTTGGGCATACAAGGCTCCTTTCAAGTTAGGCAGGACGCTTGATGGCCCTGGGCAATGGTCATACCCCGAGGTATGCCGGGAACACCCAGGGACTGTTGACTGATGTGTTGTGCCCCAGGGACTGGTCAGTGGAGTACCTTGTTAGCAAGGTTGGAGTCATGGGTGGGGGTCTGTGCCTGGCAGTGGCCGAGAGGTACAGGGCCCAGGCATGCCCACTGGTCGGCCCTGCAGGCTTCCTCCTCCCCTCCACTATGGGGCCCTGGTACAAGTGGCCCCTGGCATCCACTCCACACCCAGTCCTGATGGGCAAAGCCTGTCGCTTCTACCCCAGGGCCCAAAGGTGGCTCCAGCCATCTGGACCCCACTGAGGCACCCCTGTGGGGACACCCCCACGCCCTGGGACTGGCTGGGCCCTGGTAGCCGGTTATGCATGGGGCTCAGATCCTGCCTCCCACAGGTTGGGACAGGGTGGTCGCCACCAGTTAGATCCACCCCTCGGAGGGCAGGAGAGTCCTGCCTAACCAGGATGAGCAGAGGAGCCAGGCAGTACCCTCCCTGGACAGGAGGCAGCAGAGGGGCAGGACGCGCACCTAGGGGTGGTGGGAAGCACCTCACACCAAACATGCTCCTTGGAGCTGAGCACAGGAGCAGGAGCTCCCAAAGGGAAGCCATGGCATGATGTGTCTGGGGTCACAGCTGCACTGAAAAGTGAGAGGTGTCCCCCGAAGATGGCCACCCTCCAACCACCCCACCATGCACTTGCACCTCTTCAGCGGCCTCACCTGTCTGGCGCTGCCCCAACTGGGGGCCCTGGGCTCCCCTGGCTCTGATGCCTCTGAGGGAGGGAAGGTCTGCTCAAGCTGGCCCTCGGAGCTGCTCTGTCGGCTCAGACCTTCCTCGGGGCAGGCGGGCCTGGTGGGCACCTCCAGGCAGCTCAGACTCTCCTGCTCCACAGGAGCCTGGACCCTCCCGCCTGGTGTCCTGCGCTTCCTGTACTTCTCAGGTGCAGGCAGAGAATTTAACAGCTTCTGTACTGACAAACTCAGCCTCTGTGAAGAGGTGCCCGAGTCCTCGGAGTCCCTGGGGCCTGTAACAGATAAGCCAGGCCTCCAGCACCCACGCTGGGTGCAGGTCAAGAGCATCCCATCGTGCCGGTCACGGGTGCGCCACTCAGGCCACTGGACACCGCACGCCTGGGGACAGTAGGAGCGAGAGGGCTCCTAGCCCGTGCTGGCCCAGGCCTATGCAGGCGTCCCTGGGCCCATGTGGGGCTTCGGCCACAGCCACCTCCTTGCAGCTTCAAGAACCAAAGCCACTGGCTAAGGCCTGGACCAGTCCAGAGTAGGTGGGGGTTGTACAGCCGGGTAGCCCCACAGGGACCCAGCAGCCAGAGCCACCCCTGACATAGCAGGTGTCCCCAGCTCATCCCCAGGGCCGAGTGGCACCCCCAATCCTGCCCAGGGTAGCATCAACAGGCCAGGCTGCACCTTGGGGACCATGAACGTCCACCTCATGCTCCTTTTGGCTGGAACCCGTGCTCCCTGGTGGGTTGCTCAGACCCCACTCGCACTCGGCAATGAGGTTCAGGACCGCCTCGTCATCGGCATCCAAGGCCAGACACTTCCTGGCCGTGGGGTCTGTGCGGCTGGCCTTAGAGAGGCGTGGCCTGCAAGGAGAAAGCAGACTCAGTGCTTGGGCACCCACCAGAGTTAGGGCCGGACATGCTACGCGGCCTCGGAGGGCTCCCAGATGATTACCGTGAGGGCCTGGGGCCACCCTCACAGACTCCCCTGGATGTGTTTGAGGATGGAGAGACCACGAAGGCCCTCAGTGCTGTGGTCCCAGCATACCTGTGTGATGCTGTTGGAGAATAAAGGGCAGGGGTTGTGCTGACGGGAGGAAGGGGCAGAAGCTGACACCCTAAGGGACCGCCTCAAGAGTGAGGGTTGGTGGGCGTGAATTCACTTCTGGCCAGCAGCCGGAGAGGGGTTCTGCAGGCCCAAGCCCCCCACATGCTGAGCTGACTGTGAGCCCATCTTTGCATCGCCCGACTGGGCTGGAAGAGTTGACAGGAGCCACTGTTTCCTCATCACTTTCAAGTCCCTGCAGAAAGAGGACATAGGTCCCCCTGTGGTGCGTCCCACCTCTGTGGGGCAGCTGTCATTCTGGGCACCAGGTCACCAGCCCTGAGCCATGAGGTATTTCAGCCTTAAGACGACCAGATGGGCTCGTGACCAAGACACTGTAAGCGAGCTGGAGAAGCAGACATGGGGGAGACTGCTACATGTCCGTGGCTAGCTACTGACTCTTGTTAGAACATCAGTTCTGCCAAGCGAGCTACAGAACCAGTGCAAACACCAGGCAAACCTAAAGCACATATTTCACAGAAACAGAAAAAACCATCCTAAAGTACAAAGGATCTCACCTGATTTTGAATAGTCAAAAAAATCTTGAGAAAACTAGAGAACTGCAGCACTCACAAGTGCGTGGTGCTGACAGGCCAGAGGAGCGGGGCAGATGCCTGCATACCCCACAGGGGCCAGGACTGCCCAGAGAGGATGCCTGGCCAGGGCTGGGGGCCATATGCACAGGACAAGGCAGTCCTCACTCCATGCCAACAGAGAAACTAACTCCAAGTGGACCAAAGACCTAAATGACAAAGCTCTTAGAAGAAAATGTTGGAAAGAAGTTTCTTAACATTAGATTTGCTGGCAGTAACTTCCTAGGGGCGATACCAATCATGTGTGCAACAGAAGAAACAAATTAGGCATCATCAAAATGACTTCCCATGCCCTCACTGCACTGCTTTCCTGCCCCCGTCAGTGCAAGGCTGGTTATGTTGGTGGCGCCCGAGGCAGGGGTGCCCAGTCAGCCATTGTGCGTCTCTGGAGAATGAGCTACTCAAGGCCTCTGCCCATTTTTTGTTGAGTTTTAGGAGTTGTACGTTGTATATGTATTACCAGATATGCATTATTTGTAAACATTTTCTTCTATTTCTGTGGGTTATGTTTTTATGCTGTTAATTTTGTATCTTTTAATGCACAGAATTCTGACAGGGGTGCAGCAGTGCAGTGAGGGTGTGGGGAGCGGGGTCCTCACAGGCTGGCAAGAAGTGAAATTAGCAGATGATCCCGCAGTTCCGCTTCACAGAATTTTCCAAGCACACTTACCACCACAAAAACATATGCTTCACGATAGTTAAGACAGTAAATCTCGTGGATTCCTTACACAATGAAATTTTTTTCAAAAGCACAGTTGTAAGAGACAGTGTTTGAGCCTGACTCAGCTATAGCACAATGCTAGAATTTACAGAACAGGATCTAAAGCTGTAAGTGATAGGCTAAAAGGGCGGGTGGAATATAAGCAGAGAGATGGGACTTTTAAAAAAGAATAAAAAGCGCCAGAAGCCAAAAGCAGTGGCAGGCTGTGAAGGGCGAGGCTGGGCTACCCAATGAGAGAGTCTTGGCGCCTGAGAGCGTCTCAGCTAAAAGCACCAAAACTGAAAAGCAAGAAGAAAAAAGGACACAAAACCAACCAGAATGAAACCCAAGAACCACAGGACCACGGCAGGTTGGAAGACCCAGGCAGAACCCAGGAGGTGAGGGTAGGCCAAGAAACAGGCCGCTAAGCCTCAAGGGGAGGCAGGAGGGCCCGGAGGGCAGCAGCTGCCCTGGGGCCAAGAAAAGCAGCACCAGGACAGCTCCTCACACAGGGGTGCCCAGGCATGGCGCAGGTACCCAGACAGACGCGGGTAGCAGGCATCTGCACGCAGGGTGGAGACAGGCGACCAGGGCAAGGCTGCAACCACGTGCTATGGGTCCCTCATCCCGTCCTAGAGTCCTGTACTCCAGAGTGTGGCCTCATTGGGAAGGAAATAAGGTGTCAACAGACTGCCCAGCATAATAAGGCCCCCAGAGTGGGCGTCCTCCTGAAAGGGAAGCCCGGGCCATGGTATAACACAGGTAGGGCAGAACCTGTGGGCAACGCAGGAAAAGAAGGCACGAGGAGTGGGGGGCAGGCCAGGCATCTGCAGGCTAGGAGAGAGCCCCAAGCCACTACCATGGCACTCAGGGGGGATGGACCCCAGAAATTACGGTGTCGTCATGCAAAAGGCAAGGGTGTTGCATGAACACCTTGAATCTAAAACACAATGCAACGAGCACTAGCAGCACAGGGAGGACATGCCAGTTCTCCAGGACAGCCCCCAGGAAGCCAGAGGGAGAGGCGTGTGGGTGGCAGGAGGCCCCAAACTGCAGACTGGGGACCCTAATCAAAGCCCAGTGAGGGGGTGTGGACGCCAACAGGTGGAGCCCACGCTGAGTGTGCCGCCTCACTCCTACCTGCCGACCCTGAAAAATGCCGGGGAGTCCAAGGAGTCCAGGGAGTCCTCGGACGCAAAATGCAGCCAGGAGGCTTTCCGCTCGCTGTCTCTCACGGGGCGGTCATCTGGGGAGGAAAGGCCGTGGGGACCAGCATGGATGTAGACACGGGCAGGGATGGGCACCCAGCCCCCCAGGTACTCTGCAGCACCCAGAGCCAGTGGTATCCTCTGTAGCACGAGGCATCCTTCGTTAGCCTGGTGTGTTCAGGAACCAGCCTCAACCTCCTGGGCCTCCACCACCTCCACCACCTAGGGCTGACCTTGCCCAGCACCACCGGCACTGGGCGGATGGCCAGAGCGCCCTCCACAGTCACACGGGACTCATACACGCTGCTCGTTCTCACTCCTGTACACCCAATGGGCCCCACGGGCTTATAGGGACAGCCAGCTCTTGTAGCAACTTCGGATACAAACAGGCACTGCCCATGTGGCCCTGGGGCCGCAGTGCTTCTGCTCACTGCTCCCTGAGCCCTGGAGGCTCCCAGGGCTGCTGGGGATTGAGGGCCCGCACGCCAACCAAGCCCCGTTCAATGGCCAGGATCGCTGTCACCAAGCGGCTAGGCTCAAAGCTGCCTCCAGGGAGTGGCAGCCCAAGGCACCACCCAGGTCCACGGTCAATCAGAAACCAGGGGGTGAGGCAGCCGCCTGGAAGTAGGGGACAAAGACGGGATGATAAAAACGCATAGATGTGCCACAACTGAGCTGTCCAGAGCGGGGGTTCCCCACTTTGGGAGCCCCCCAGAGTCCCCTCAAGACACTGCTGCCCACATCGTCCTGTCTTCTCCATCTCCTTGGGGATCCCCAGGGGCACACCGCCTGGGTCACCCAGTCTGCTCCACACTCACTGGGCCTCGCACCACTGCCAGCAACTCTGAGCCTTGCTCTGGGAAGGAACGTTCAATGGTGAAGTCAGACTTGACATGGCTGGAATCAAACGCAGACTTATAGTCTCCTCAAACCAACTGAGCCTGGAAGACCATGTGCTGTGTGCCCACATGTGCCTCTCCGCTCCTGCCCCACTGCCTTCAAGAGTCCACTTGAAACCAGGTCTGACTCTTGGGGCTCCCATGGCCAGCAGGGCCTGGGGGTGCTGTGCCTGTTCATGCTCTCCCAGGACGCTGCAGGAGCCTGTGCAGAGACTTCCCCGACAGAGGGAGCAATGACCTGGGCTGAGGCTGCAAAAATTCCCCACAGTGAGGACAGTGACACTTCTCAAAAGAGTCAAAACCGATTGTTTATAAACCACTTGATTAAATAATATTCCACCCAAATATCTAAACATTAAATACTGAAATTTAAAGCAGGTATGAAATGAAGCAGAGCACCTTTGGGGCTCACCAAGCCCCCACTCGCCTCCACCCGGGCTCCCAGAGCTCAGGGGCTGCAGAGTGCAAAGGGGCTGCAGGGGCCACAGGTGTGGAGCTGACACGCTCGAGAGGACCAGCGGCATCACACTGCAGTCTGTAGGTTTGGCCCAGCCACAGGGATGGCGAAGGCCACATCTTTCCTGATGAAGCTGCCAGGAGTGGGGTCTCACTGTGGCTTTCCTCAGTCAGTCCCAGGAGATGGTGACCCCCTAAGTGATCCCCACCAAGCAGAAGATGAGCCCTGGGGTGGAGGGCATGCTCTGCTCTGGGGTGAGGGGCCATGCCCAGCCACCTGAGCCCTGGCGCCACCACAGCCCACTCGCAGAAGGGTCAAGGGGTGCCCCAAACCCTCCCTTGCCCCTGATCCCCAAAGTCGTGCCTGGCTCAGGCTTGGCTTTCTTTGGCAGGGCACGTGGAAGGGCCGTGGGTGAGACACAGGGACGTTCTTCAGGATGCAGACTCAGCCATGACAGCGCAGCCCCTGCTGCTTTGGCCTTTGTCCCACACCAGGTACGCTACCCCGCTTACCTGTGCTCGCCAGGTGCTGCGATGCCTGCCAGCAGTCATCTGTAGCCCCAGGGACCCCGCCACCTCCCAGAAGCCCCCCATAGCCCCCAGCCCTGAAGCAAGCGCCCCGGTGCAGGCCCTACCCAGCCGCTTGAGTTGTGGCAGCAGGTGCAGCACGAGAAGGCGGCAATCAGGCTCGCACTGCACCACGGGGTTCAGCCGCAGGTCCACGTCCGAGAGCTCCACCAGGGAGCGTAGCCGGAGCACTTCCTCCAGTGAGGAGATGCAGTTGTAGTAGAGGTTTAGGCTCTGCAGGGCCACCAGATACTGGATGCCCTGTTGATGAACAGAGAGCAGGTGCTCACCTCGAGGCCCACTGCGTCAGCAGTGCCCAGGCAGCTGACCCCACATTGTCAAGAAGGGTGGAAGCAGCCCAGACGGCGCTGCTGCTGCAATAGAGAAGCAGGGACACTTTCCAGAAACAGACTCAGAACTTACCTCCAGGCTAACCAAGGAGTTGCGTGAAAGATCTAAGGATTTCAGACCTGTTAAGTGCATCAAGGCGTCCCCCAGGTGCGTAATCTTTTCTTGGTAAGTTCCAGGAATAGATAATGTCCGAAGTTCAGCTAAAAATAGAAAATGACAAGGTTTCAATTTTACTCTTAATTGATGATAAGTCACTGTAATAAAACTATTGTAACAAATCAGTTTATTACTTTATCATGCTAAATAAAGTTACTGTAATAAAACACTGCGATGAGACAGTCACCTCATCATCTGAGTCACAGATGATGTCACAAAATAATGTGACTCACTCAAGGTCTGCTGACACAAGAAACAAGAGCTGGCTTCTGGGTTTAGCTTATGTTTACCTCCAAAACACTGTGTCCCGTCCCCCCCGTCCCCCCAGAGGCTTCTCCCTCTGAAGAAGTTACCAAAGTGGGGCAATGGCAGACTCGGCACCCTGCAATGCCAGAGCCTGGGCCAGACATGCCAGCACCGCCCAGGAACATGTGTGTCTGGAGCAAGCCCTCAACCAAAGTTGGGGTTCAGGTTTACCTCTTGTTCCAGACCAGACAGAGTAGACAGGGTACCCTCCTTCCTACTTACACAACGTAAAAACCTGGACAAACACACGGGAGCAGCAGAACACGGAGGGGACCATCAAGTGCTCAGAAAGCCAAGCAGTGAGGGCCTGGATCATCTGGGGGCTCTGTCTGCACCTGTCATTGGCCCCTATGTGTCCCAATCTAAAAGCCAAAAGAGGTGGTAACACAGAAACATCAAGGGGCACTGACCAAAATAAGGTCAAAGGGCAGACCCTGACTCTACCAGCCCCACCCAGGCCAACACCAAGAGGAAGACGCACCTTACAAGCTGGCCCTGAAGATCAGCTGTGAGACCTCTTCACTGTCCAGCCTGGTGTCCCGGGGGCAGCCCTGCCCTGCCCAGTCCCCAAGCACCCATAAGGTCATGGCAGAGCTGGACCCTGGTAACCAGCAGCACCTGGTGGACACCAGGTGGGACAATTTAAACAGGAAGCAACTTGTCACAAAGCTGAGAAAACCCAAACAGAACACAGGCCAAGGTGCCATGGCAGACACAGGAGATCAAGTCACTAAAACCCAGCCTAGAGGGGAGAAGTCCTTGAGGGGGGCTCCTGCAGAAACCACAGAGGCTGAAGCAGATTCCACAATACTTTCTGCACGATAAAAAAAGAAAATCTTCCATCCAGAAAACCCACTCCACCAAACCAGCCTTCAGGATTGAAGGTAAGACAAGACACTCTCCAGTGAAGGAAAAAGAATACCTGCCACCAGCCCACCTGCCCCTCAAACACCAATGAAGAGTGAGGTGAGGGGTGCGGGGCTGGGAGGTGGGAGCAGAGGGGACATAGGCCAGTGTGGGCACAGGGCGCTGTGGTATCATGAGGCTAGGCCTGCACTGCCACACCAGGCTTGAGCCGTCCCAGGGCAGGCTGTCAGTGACACAGTCACCCTTGTGAGGGCAGCTACCAGGAAAGCCACACAGATGCTCATGTAAGGTGGCAGTTAAGGGAGATGAGAGTCAAAACAAAGGGGACAAACAGAAAACCAACAAGGAACAGCTGAATCCCACTACACGGCTGCATGGCCCTCCTTGTGAGCACCTTCAAACCTGCCCCACGAACAGCCACTTTGGTGTGAGTGGCCTAGATGCTGCAGAGAAGGCAGTGTGTGTAAGGACCACGGACAGCTCCACATGTGCATAAGGAACACATCTCAAACCTGACCATGCAAGTGTTCAAAGTGCAAGGCAAACAAATGGGCAAGACCTGTTCAATAACTAGCAACTCAAGAAGTGTGGTGGACGCCCTGATGTTAGATGAAGGAGTTCCCCAAGAAGAAACAGCCAGAAAGAAGCACAAACTATAAGAACACGCCAACAAGATGACCCAACAGTCTCAATACGCACCCAACAACACAGCTTCAAGTGCACCAGGGAGAAGAGAAATAGGTGGCAGGTGGGGAGGCGCTGCAACTAGGGAGGCCCCACTTCCCCAAGTCTAATACAGAAATGTTAACCCAGTGTTATCTCAATAAAGAAAAAAAGAGAAACCCACCATGCAGTTAGGGGTTTCAATGCCCCTTTCTCAACAGCTGACAGAATCACCATACAGAACACACACAAGGACACAGGAGAGCAAAATGGTGCCCGCCTTTCACACAACCTCCCCACCCCCCAGCAACCACGTGCACATTCTCTCCAGTGCCTGGGGACATGTACCACAACCGGGCCACTGGGCAGGGCCTGACCACCCTCAGTGGTGGGACATACCACAGCACATCTGAAAGAATGGCAGTCACACAGACTATGCTACCTGACCCTAATAGAATCACACTGGAATCAATGACAGAAGATAAGACAAAACAAGCAAAAAAATCTCCCAAAACTTGGGGCCTTCCTAGTGGTGCAGTGGGTTAAGCAGCGCACTATGAAGCAAACCACAGCCACTGCAGCATGAGTTCGATCCCTGTCACCAGCTAGGGGGGGTGACCACATGGCACAGCAGACCTCTCCTGCAGTGCCCACTGTTCCCCTCAGCAGTGTGTTTCAGTCGATCTACCTGTCTCTAGTGAATCCTCTTACTCCCTGCATCTCTGGCCTGTACCCAGTTCTTGTATGCATAAGTAAATAAATCTTTAAAAAAAAATCTCCAAAAACTTATACTCTTATACTCCGAAAAGATATACTCTTAAAGAATCCATGGATCAAAGTGAAAGTTTCAAGGGAAACTAAAAAAAAAAAAGAAACAGACCTGAATGGAAGAGAAATGCACTGAAGTAGAAAAAAAAAAAAAAAGGTACAGTGAACTGGGTGCAGTTAAATCAGTGCCTAAGAGCAAATTCATAGCACTAAAATGTTTACATATCACAAAATAAGTCTCCATCTAATCTAAGTGTCTACCTCAAGGGTGCAGAGAAGAACAAATGCAAATGCAAAGTAAGCAGAAGGAAAACATTAAGAGCAAAATCCATGAACTTTGAGGCCAGAAAAACCAATCAACCCAGAAGTTGGCTCACTGGAAATGTAAATAAAATCCATGAACCTTGAATGTGTCTGAAAATGCTGGGTCCACAGGCATCATTGGGGCAGGAATCTCAGTCCAAAGCAGAGTTTTAGTTTGAAGAATGCAAACCACCAGTCAGGTAGTGTCCATGAGCCTGTGATATGTGGAAGCCCATGCAGGGTAGTCCCTTGCCCTTCCCTAGCCGCCATAACAAGATTAAAAAAGAGGGAAGACACAAGTTGTTGTTACTAGAACCCAGCTGCTTCAGCGGTGGGAGCTGGCAGGAGCAGTGCAAGCTGGCAGGAGCAGTGCTGGTCTCTCCCTGTGGCCCCACAAGTCAGCTGTGGACTTTTCAGAGCCTAGTAACTGCCTTTCTGTTGTTTTTGGCAGTTGCTCCTCAGAGCCCTTTTATGGCACAGCATGTTTCCTAGATAATGCAATGGACCAATCAGGTGCAAGCTATGAGCTGACTGGTGCTAAATGGTCCAATCAGTCACAGGATTGAAAAAAATGGTCCAGTCAGATGTGTAGATGGGATACCCTGAAAGAGGATATAAACCAGGGTTGGTGGTAGCTGGAGAGAAGATGCCTGCTCCTGAAGAGAAGGTTCCAGCCACCAAAGGAAGTAGAAAAATATTTGGCAGCCAACCTCCGAGGAGGGAAGAGAAGCCAAAAACCTATGCAGGGATGGGCCTTGGTTCTGTCTCTGAGGTTGTTTGGAGAGCCCAGAGGCCCCCAGGCCTGGCATTGCAGAGCGGTTTGTTAATGGTGTCACCCAACCTCTCACAAAGACCTGTGAACACTGAGTGTCTCTGATACTGCCTCTGAGCAACCAGCAGTGACCATCACTACTGGCCAATGTTGTCCAGCACTCCTGATGACCAGTGGTGACCATCAATCACACTATTTGGGTGAGTAGCTGCCACATGAGGCCACAGTGAGCTCTCTGTCTCCCTGTTTGTAAAATAAACCCTGAGGTTATTGTTCTTGGAGCCCAAGTCTCTTGTATAGTGTATGGGTGAGACCCACAGATGGTGACCTCTCCTCTAATAGGGGTTGGGCTCTAGCCCACAGGCCCCTAGTGTGTGGGTGTTATAGTGCTGTTGTCCTTGGTTTTGATTTTTTGGCTTTTTGGGGACTCTCTTGCCTCCAAGTTCAGGCAGGTGAGCAGCCATTCTGTCCTCCCATCTGACCTTCCCTGTCCACGTTTCATTGCCAGTATTGAGACCAGAGAGAGTAATAACAAAGACCCCACAGACATCTAGGCTAATAAGTGGACTTTACTCTGCATCACACAAGTCTAACTTACACAAAATAAAACAATTTCTTAAAGGCACAGACAACCATAAGTCAGCCAAAATGGAAATGGTATCATGGATAATTCTATAACTACCACAGAAACTGAATTAGTCAAAAAACTTAAAATACAGACATGTCCAGCCCTATAAGCCTTTACTGGAAAAGTCCATCAAAGAATCCCTTGAGATTCTAGAAAACAGGGGGGAAAGCAACACTTCCCCTCTCATTTTATAAGCTCAGAACCAAATACGAAAAAAGAAGACTGACATGACAGCCCCAGTTGACACACAGAGGTCCGCACTGGGGTCCAACGCCGGTATGGTTCAGGCAGCTCCAGGTCACACCACAGGAGGGCGAACTCACACTCCTGCCCAACAGCAGGAGGGCCTCAACAGCAGGGGGCCCCGCCCCGCCCCCGCCACAAAGCCCCTCCCCTAACACTTTGCAAGCCCCCCCATCTCTGAGCCCCGCCCCACCCCTAGCCTCGGCTCCCCCCTTGGCCCGCCCCCTCCACTCCCCACCCCACCCCCGCCCATCCCCTGACTCCGCCTTCCTCACCCAAGCCCCCACCACCCTTACTCCTGCTGGGCTCAGCGCCCTCCTCCGGAACTGCGCGGCCCGGTGCCGGTAACCCGGTCTGCCCCGCCCGCTCTCCCGCCGGCGCGCACCCAGGTCACGGTGAGGCGCCAGGCCGCTCTTCTCCCGGATCTTCTCCTCACAGAGCACCAGCCGCGGACTCGCCGGCGCCATATTTTCAAACGGCAGGCTCGTGCGCGCGCGCCTGCGCGGTGAGGCCAACCTGAGGGCGCTCGCGCCTGCTCAGAGGCCGAACAGAGGGCGGCGACGCCTGTGTTAAGATCTGACGGCGCCCGCGGGCGGGGCTTAGGGGGCGGAGGCAGGCTCGGTGGGGGCGGAGCCTAGAGCCGCCTCCATCCTCCTCCCACCTTTCTGAACGCGGAGCCCCCTGTGGCGGCCCGCAAGCCCTTGGGATCTGGCCTTAGCTGGGGACCGCCCCATCTGAAGGCCCCGCCCAACGACCCCGCACTTTGGGGCACCAAGCCCTGCCGGGCCACTCTCCCTTGCAGGGGTCCCCCCACTCCTGTTCGCAGGTGCCCTCTCCTTAGCCCGCTAACCTTGAGTTCGCGACAGTCACTCCCTTTGTCCCCCGCCTCCTTTTTTTTTAATAGTAAGCGATCTCCTAGTTCCAGTTCTACGTCGTCTTGGAGCAAGGCACACAAAAAGGGGAAATTTACCCGTTCTCCAGCAAATGCCGGCAGCCAACGCAGCTTCCCAAGCCCACTCCGATTGCCCGCACTGGGTCCACCCTTTCTGCCAACACATACCTCCCCCCATCCCCCCACCCCCTGCAACCTCAGAAACCCACTTCATGTATTGGTGTCCGCTGGTTCTTATGAGCCTTTTGCTTTGTGGTTGCCTGCAGTGTGGATGTCCGCTGTTTGTTTCTGTTCTGACTGCTCCACCACTCTTTCCCTACAGCTCCTTAGTGGGCTGTGTGTCATAGCACTTCCTCTTCTTGAAGACTGCCTGGCCTCAGGGTGCGGGGTGGGGGTTGGGGACTCCCCACCCAGCACTAGGACAGGTGACTTCCTGGCTGCTGGGGGTGTACCCTGTGAGTTGATGGTTCCCTGTTCTTTGGATGGATGTCCAGGAGTGGGGTGACTGTATCATTTGGTATTTCTATTTTAAATTTTTTAAGTTAAATTCAGATTGATTTCCAGATGGCTGCCCCATTCATGGCCCCACCAGCACCTCCATACCATGGGGTCCCCCTTCCTGACCATCCCGGGTCTGTTCATAAGTGCCCTTCTCAGGGGTGAGATGGCGTCTCACTGCGATTCCACCTGCTTCTCAGAACTAACAGTAACAGTTGTCAGAACTAACAGCGAACATTTTCTGTTTGTCTACTGACTTTTGGATATCCTTGTTGGTGAACTGACTGCTCAGATCTGCTGTCCATATATTAATTGGGTATTTTAAATTGTTAAATTGCAGAAATGTTTTATATATCTTGGCTGTTAATCCAAATTAACACTTTGTCATTTGTGTGATGTGAAAATATTTTCTCCCATTCAGTAAGATGTTTTTCATCTTTTCTTGAATTTTCTTTCACTGTATAAAAGTCTGTAATTTTAGATAATCCCAATTGTTTATTTTTGCTTTATTTCCCTTGCCATAGGGGTCAGGTCTTCAAAACCATCTTTATTGCTGATGGGGTGGCTTTTGGAACAAGATGCTTTCTTCTGTGTACTTGTTGCAGATCGTACAGCTCTGCCTTTGATATACTTTGAGCCTGTTGTGTGTAGGGTTAGAATGGCCCAGCATCATCCTTTTACATGTGTCCATCAGTTTTCCAGGACAGTTTGTTAATGGGACACTCCTTTCCCCACTGGATGGTTGTGGCCTCTTTGTCGTGAACTAAGTATTGACATATACATGGCTTTATTTCTGGACTCTAAAATACTGTTCCATTGACTTAGGTGTCTTTTTATGCCAATACCTATCATTTTAATTACTGTTGTTTTGCAGTGTAGTTTAAAGTCAAATAATATGGCACCTCCATTTCTTTTTCTTAGGAATCCTCTCACTAATCAAGGTATTTTATGGGTCCACAAAAATTTTAATATTCTTTAATTCAATTTCTTTGACTAGCATTGCAGTTATTTTAATGGGGATTATATTGAATTTATATATGACAAGTCCTTTTGGTGGACTTGTCACAGTGACTGTAGATTGTCCTCATCTAAAAGCCGCAAATCTCTTTTGTCACAATCCACATACTTGAATAACATCTTGTAGTTTTCATTGCATAAGCCCTTCACCTCTTTGGCTAGGTTAATTCCTAGGCATCTGATTCTTTTTGAAGTGATTGTGAATTACCTAGTTTCTAAATTTTTGTTTCTTTTTACTTATTGTTTACATATAAGGATGTGTTGGATTTTTGTATGCTGGCCTTGATGACATTTTGCCATGTTCATTCACTGTTTATTTCTTTTAGGGTTTTCAACTATAGTATAAGTGACTGTGGGGTTAGAGATCAGGTCTTTCCACCCTCCCACCACTGTGATGATGGACACCTGCGGTGCTGTGAGCATTCCAGGGTGGGCATGCGCAAGTGAGTGCTCCTGAGTTGGACACGGGCTTAAATGGGCTGCGTCATGAGGAGGCCAGGACCGACAGCAGCTGACGAGCAGCAGCAGTAGAAAGCAGCCGAGAGGGTGAGATGCACTGGGGGGTTGGGAGGCCTGTCAGCCTCCCAGCTCCCCGGCACCCATGCCTGCCATGTACCTGGCCACCTCTACTAATAAAAGCATGAAAAGCCACCGAGGGCTCTAAGACTCTCCTTCCCTGACCCGTCTGCCCAGAACCATCCCGAACCTTGCTCCTGTGCCGCCTTCCTGCCACTACAGTGACTATATAGCTAGGTGTTGGGCATGACACTCCTCCGCCCTGGCAAGTGAGCTTCAGCATAGACCCCGTGAAGGGGTCCTGGTTTTTTAGCCGGCCCCTGCCAGAGGCTCCTGGCACCTGCAGCCCAGGGCAAGAAGGCTCCAGCAAGTGCAGGAGGCAGGAAGGGCCTCATATGTAGGGACCTGCAGTATCCAGTCCAGGCTGCAATTGAGGAGCAAGCCAAACCCAGCAGGGAGGAGCCTGGACAGAAAAGAGCTGGGCCTTGAGTGGGGCTCACAGGAGCCTCTGCCGACCCCTACCGGCCACTGTGTGTAGCTCGGTCTCCACGAGCCCTGCCCGTGGTCAGGAGACCTTCCATGGTGTAGTGTCAGGAAGGGAGCACAGAGCAAGTTCTGGATGATTCTAGCAGACGGGAGTAAAGGAAGGAGTCTTGGAGCCCTCAGTGTCTTTTATGCTTTTTATTGTCAGAGGCGACCAGGTACATGGCAGGCAGGGATGCTGGGGGCCGGGAGGCAGCCTCCCAGCCCCCAGCGCATCTAACCCTCTTGGCTACTTCTACTGCTGCTGGTCTCTTGCTGCTCGCTGGTTCTGTTGCTGCTGGCGTCCTTATGACGCCACCCTTATATGCCCGCGTCTAATCCCAGGTGCGCCCACTTGTGCATGCCCACCTAGGCATGTGTGCAGCACCGCAGGTGTCCATCATTATACCAATGGTGGGAGGGTGGAAAGACCTGATAGTTTTCTCTGACCCTACACATGGCCACTGGTCTCCACACCAGGCTACCACTGCTTTCCTGTGGGCCAGGTTCCGCCACTGAGGAGGGCCAGGCATCTGGCTCCTGATGGTCAAAGCCACAAAACCCGAGACTTGGCAGAAACAGGGGGCATTCAGCTCTTTCTGAGTGTGGGTGGTGACCCCACACCTGTGCAGTATCTGGTGGGCATGGCTGCCCTCTCCCCACTGCTAGCTCAGCTCCTTCCTAAGCTCCTGGGTGCTGGGCATCGCCCAGGGAAGAGCAGGTAGGCAGCACCTGGAAGTGAGGGGGCTCTGGGACCACTTGGCACACACCCCCAGGGCCACTGTGACAGCTGCTACCTTGGCCTAACCCTAGATACAAGGAGGGGCAGGCGACCTCAGCAGAGCCTGAAGCCCTCTGCACAGGGGGCACCCTCCCTGGTGTCCAGGCTCCAGGGGGTGGGACTGGGATCCTTTTGGCCCAGCGAGCAAGGCCAGGCACTAGCCTGAAAGCAAGTCTCCTGCACTGAGCACTCACCCCGAAGCCTCAGCTGATAGGAAGGAAGACACAGGGCCTCGTCGTTGAGCCCCTGGGTGCAGCTGCAATAAGGTGCCACAACCCTCATTACAGAGGTGGCTGCTCCTCAGAGATGGAGACGGCGCACCTTCCTGCTCTGGGCCCTGGGCCTCGGCCCTCGGGGCAGGACCAGGCCCAGGCCCAGAGTTGCATCCCTCTGAGGGCTGCCCCCACCCTCAGCGCCCCAGGAGCCACCAACTGACCTTCTGTGTGCCGATGCTATTTTCTGTATTTATTTAACCTCAAATAACCATTTTCAGAGCTCCATTCCTCCAAATGATTTTTTTCAAAGGCCTCTTTTCAGTCTCAGGGAGCAGGAAGCAGTATCCTTTTAAAAAGCAATTAGCCACACCTTTTAGCTCATTGAATAAATATTACATAAACATTAAATAAGTATTTTTACTTTGGACCCAAACGATTTTTCGGATAGAGGAACAAAAGCTCTGACTCACACTCAGCTTGGTCCTTTTGCATGACCCCTGCGGCCCCCGGCGAGCAGCTGGGTCCCCACAGCGCTGCTGCTTCGCTCCTTAGGACCCCCGTGCCAAGCGCCCCTGCCCTTCCCGGCTACGGCGGCCCTGCTGCACCCCATTCCTGCCCATGTAGGGCTGCGACCCGTGGAGGCAGGCAGCCAGCTGAATGCCAAGGCTCCCCAGTAGACAGAGGCTTGCTCCCCACCCCGGGTGTAGGCGGTGCCTGTGATGGAGGTCACGCTGGGTAACAGCCGGGCAAAGGCAGGAGCACCTCTGTCCCCACAGCCTGCAGGTGCTGGGACTGTGGACATGAGCTGGAAGCCTGAAGGGCATGAGTAGGTAGGACAGAACTGCTCAGACAGGTGGGGCCCAGCAGGCCCTCCAGACCAGGCCAGCATCCACTGGAGGGGCAGGTGGGGAGGCCTATAGGCCCAGGCCAACGGGCAGCTGGCCTGTACTCTCAGGGCCAGCACTGGCCTCTGTGGCCAGAACGCCTTTGTCTGTGTCACCCCAGCATTTCCAGGGCCAAAGGGCTTGCAGGACGCCCTTAGCTGAGGCCGCTGTCGGTGCTAGAAGATGTGAGCGGAGATGTGAGTGGAGATGCGTAGCTGCGGCAGACAGGTTCCTCGAGCCTCAGTGGCTCCGGCTTTGCTGTTGAGTGTCCGTCAGCTGACCTACTGTTTTGGTGAAAGTCACACTGGATTGATGTTAGTGGCTCATTTCTGATTCTTACAGTGAGCACAGAGCTGGTTTGGGGCATTTCCAGCTCACACTCAGGGTGTGTTTCAAACTTGGGTGGCACATCAGGAAGACCCCTAGAAAAAGGGTAGGAACGATGACCTACTATTTCGAAAGGAGCAAAGAGAAAGCAGATTAGCAGGAGCCATGCAAGAACGAGGTAGTTTAGACACAGAATACCGTGGTCAGGGGGACCCCAGGGAAGGCGGGTGGTGGATGCAGGAGTGCACAATGCCGAGAAACTGAGGGGTGAGGCAGGTGTTGGAGACCACAAGGCTTTGCCTGCAGAGGCCATGGGGTGGGGCCCTTTTGGGACCAAACTTGGGGCAGAGGAGCCCCAGGAGTTGGCAGGAGGCCCAGGTGGCTGGGCCTCAAGTGGGTGCTGGGCAGTTTAAGAGCTTTCTTGGGAGAAAGATCACCTTGAAAACACCTTCAGAAGAAGACCTAGAAAAGTGACCGGGAGGGTGGGCAGGACATTTATTAACAGACATTGAGCTGTTTGCTCAGAAGGGGAATGATTTGTCCCAAGACAAAAGACCCAGTGACTTATCAAGGGGAGGGAGCCAGATTCTTCTTTGTGCCAAAAGGTGACAGAGGGACACTTCTCAGCTAATCTAGGGCAGAGAATGAGGCCTGAGCCCCCATCCCCACCCCAACCCCTGGGGCAGGGGCGGGGAAGGCCGGAGGGCAGGGCTAGTGCTGTGTCCAGAGGTGGGGGACAGCCCTGGTGATTGCATAACCTTCAGGGAACAAAGCCTGTCCCACAAAGTGGCCCTCTCCTGAGTGTCTCTGTTCTGTTGGCTGGGCCTGGGGAACCTGGAGCCTGGTTCTGGATAGGGGTGTGTGGAGTAAAGAACCTGGGACATATAAGCTGACCCAGGGCAGGGTCCCCAGTGAGAACCCCAGGTGCGGGCTGTGTAACCGCATGCACAAGCCCCGGAACCTACATGCCTAGCCACCTGGCTACTCTCCTTCCACCCCAATCTCACAGAGTGGCCATTGGGCATGGACACGTCCACTCACCCCAAGCTCAGGACACACACACCCAGCCCAGTCAGCCGGGGGTATAGAGCCTGACCCTCAGCCTCTGGCCCCACAGCCCTGCAGAGGCCAGGTGGCTGCCACCCCCTGAAACTACCAGTGTCTCTGGGGAAGGTCTGGGGACTGGACAGCAGGTCACGCAGGAAGGGCCTGCTCTGAAGTGAAAGAAGCTGCCAAGCTGTCACCCCCTGCAGCGCATACCCCTCAGAGGCAGGAGGGGGGCCCCAGGCGTGGATTGGGGTCCCCAGGGTATGAGGGGTTCCCTGGGCATGGATGGGAGGGGGTTCCCCGGCATGGTAGAGGGGAAGGGAGTCCCTGGGGAGG
The DNA here is from genome assembly GCA_019455555.1 of Galemys pyrenaicus. Taxonomy (NCBI): domain Eukaryota; kingdom Metazoa; phylum Chordata; class Mammalia; order Eulipotyphla; family Talpidae; genus Galemys; species Galemys pyrenaicus. The sequence continues at coordinate 11,718,936 of JAGFMF010011799.1, read as the reverse complement.
GGGAGGTGTCATCCCCAGGGGGAGGGGTTCCCAGGGCATGGGGGATTCCCCTGGTGGGGGAGGGGAAGAGGTTCCCTACCTCCACAGTATCGGGGGAGGGGTTCCCCAGGCATGGATGTGGGGGTCCCCTGGCATGGGCTGGGGAGGATTTGGCCCTCCCCTCTCCTCCCAACCCTTTCTCCCTCTCCTGTTCTCTCTCTCTTTGATCAGTCTGGTTAAAAGTTGATCGCTTTTGTTGATCTTTTCAAAGAACCAGGTTCTAGTCGCATTGATTTTTCTTTATTGTGTTTCTGTTGAATTTTATTGATTTATCTTATCTTTATTATTCCTTCCCTTCTGCTTGTTTTCATTTTAATTCGATCTTATTTTTCAGATTTCTTAAGATGGTTCATCGGTTTCTTACTTTTTTCCTTTAAAGTATTTCTGTACTCTTTCTAATTAAATGTGTCTATGTAACCATTACAGTTAATTTTATAAATTTCCCTCTATAATTTTGATAAATCGTATTCTTATTTCATTCTGTTCAGATGACTTCCTTTTTTTTTCTTTTTTTTTTGGGGGAGACCTTTCTTGACACGTGGATTATCAAGAAGTTTATTGTCTGATTTCCACATATTTGGAGAGTTTTCCAGATACTTTTCTGTTTACTGATTTCTAGTTGGAGTCCATTATGGGCTTTGTTTTTATTTTAAATTGTCAAGGTGTGTTTTATGAACCAAGATACAGTCTGCCTTGGCGAACACCTTGGTGGCCATCTGGTCTCTGTGGACTTTTCTCTTGCCGAGAGTTGTTCTTGCCTACGTCATGTTCCCCCAAATTCCCGTGTTGAGGCCTAACCTTATCTCTAACTGCCAACATTGCTGACTCCAGGGAGACCCCCAACCCCCACACATGGGTCTGCCTCTTCTCCCCCTTTCTGGCTCCACACCCTGCTTTTCCTCTGGGGATGCTTCTCCACGTGGTCCAGGCCACTGGGGGGCTTGGGTGAGGGCAGCTAGAGCCTGCTGTCTGGACAGCACTGCTTAGAGTATCCACCTGAGAAGAGGCACAGAGCACCACAGGGCAGACCTGCCAGCTCAGCACTGGGTTGTCTGGATCTAGCTATGCCTGAGTAGTCAGAGCCCCTGTCAGCAGACTTCCTGAGAGGGTCTGCCCTCAAATGGGCTGGCTGTCCTCACAGAGTAAAGCATGGAAAATACTGCAGGCAATTCTGGAAGGAAACAAAGGATAGTGGATGCCAGGGGAGCATCGACCAGTGGAGCTTCTTTGGTGGGAAACACCTACTTAGGCTTTGCTGGGTTGACATGCCAGAGGAGACACACAAAATGTGTGCACATAGCCAAGGGCTCCAGGGCCCCAGAAGCCTCACAGAAGCACTCAGGGGCAGTGGCCAGAGGTGCTGCTGGGGGCAGGGGCAGAGGGAGGCCAGGACCACATGCCCCACCCTGAGGTCTATTCAGGTGGCTCCTCAGGGACTTCCTGGAATGTGCCCCAGGGAGAGAAGTCAGGCCCTCACCCTGGACCTCGATCCTTTTAGAACAAGAAAGTTCTATCCTGACACACCAGGGCAGACACCCTCCCTCTCCCGTTGGAACAATCTAGCATTTCACCAGATTTTCTTGGGAGGATTTTTGTGGAGGGTTGTGGTCTGTTAGCGAGCACGGCATCTTCCTGTCACAGGTGAGCAAACAGGGCTCGCCCGGGCGAAGGCCAGTCTGAGGACAGGCCTGGTCAGAGGTCACCGGGGCAGCGTGAGGGCCCCAGAGGGGGCCTGGCCCAGCCACAGCTAGCAGGTCACTCACAGCCCTGACCCCTCAGATGGGCATCTGAGACACCGCCCCAAGCAACCCCAGTCCTGCTCGCTAGGGCAAGAGCACAGGCCAGGGACGACCATCTGTCTCAACCCTGAGCACTGATAGAAGTGCTGAAAATAGTTGTATAAGATGGTTAGCTCCTTGAGTTCTTGAGAAGCAAGGGGGTAGCAATGAAGAAATGAAGTATCAGCAGAGGTTGGCATCTGAGCACAGAGGCCGAGTACCTGCCCAGCCTCTCTCCAGCCAAGTGGCCTCTCTGTGCTCCTGGTCCCTTCTCTAGAGGTGATGACCAGGGCCTCCCTGGTAGCACATGGTCTCAGCACTATGAAGCTATCAGCAGCTACTGCAGCGCGAGTTCGTTCTCCACCAGGGAGCTAACCCACATGGCACAGCAGACCTCTCCTGTCTCCCTGCCGCTCCCCTCAGCAGTGTATTTCAATAGATCCGCCTGTTCTGTGCCCCACTCTGTCTCTGGTAAATCCTCTCACCTCTGGCCTAAACCCAGCTCTTGTTTGCATAAATAAATCTTTTAAAATAATAATAATAAAAAAAATAAAGACAATGACCAGCCAGTCCTGAGTGCAGTGGACAATGCATTGCTGGCCCACAGCTCAAGGACGGGCTTACCTGCCCCGCCCTCTCTCCCCTCCCCCACAAGCCCCTCTCAGACCTCCCTCTGCGTCCTGTGCAGTGGCGGCTGGTCTCAGGTAGGGCTGACCTCTTAACAGCCTTGTTTTATGGATGTCCTATATATTTATATATTTTCTGCTAAATTTAGTTCTAAGTGTTTTACAGGTTGATGTTATTATAAACTGAATAATCAAAACGTTCATTTCAAGTTAGTTCCTACTATATGTAGATAGATCGTTGTTTTCTGACATCATCAAGCTCACTTTTTACTTCTAGCAGCTAAAGACCCTTTCACATTTTTCAGGTTAACAGTTGCATCAGTGACTAGAGATAGAGGTTGCTTTACTTTTCCTAGACCGAAACTTATTCCTTCTAGTTCCTTCTGCTTTTGTGCACCAAGACCTGTGGAGAAATGGGAGTACAGAGCCCCACCCCATTTAGAAAATCCCCTCTAAATGTCACCCCGAGAAGCTGCTCGGGCCTGCTTGCCCTGGGGTCTCGGAGCTCTTGAGTTCTTTTTATTTTTTTCTTAAAGATGTATTTATTTATACCAGAACTGGTTGGAAACCATTTCCCTTTCTCTGTTGTCTCCTGTCACCCTCAGGGCTGCTTTCCTTGAAGGCTTGGACACCCAGTGCACCCAGGCTGTCCCGCTGGCCTCTGGCCTTGTCCATAAGCCTCTGGGGAGCTCCGGGAGCGCCTGCGGCCTATCCTCCTGTGGGCGCTCCGTCTCTGGGGTGTGGTCTTCGCTGACCGACACCTGACCTTCAGACTGATGCTGGGCAGAAAGGGGCACTGGCCAAGGACATGCCCAAATAGTTTATCGGTCACCATCTGAGCTCTTCACCCATGCACACAATTGGAAGACCACTCAGGCTCAGAGAACAGCAGTGGGATTTATTTGACAAACCAGGGAAAAATAGAGTCACTGAGGCCACAAATAGCTGTTTACCTCCTCTGAGGCTGTGTCCACTGTTTCAAAGTCCTGAACAAAAATACTCCCAAGATGGCGTCTTCCCGCCACTGAGGATGAGGAGCACACAGCAGCCAGGTGACAGGCCAGATCCACCTCACGAGACAGCAGAAGACGCAACAGGAGATGCTTCCAGAACTGCCAGGATACCTCCACGCAGCACCAGACAAGCGACACTCAAAAAAAAAACAGCAGCCCAGCGGTCAAACTACCCCACAAACGGCCACACTCACGGCTCAGGGAGGCGCCCAGCTCCAAGCCTTCCCCTTTCCTGCCAGGCTGTAACAGGCAGTAAACTGGGAACAATTTCAGTTGCTTGGCTAGTTAAAGCTTCCAGACTTTTCCTCTCTGAGGTTGGCTGCTGGAGGGCTCTCCCCATCCTTCAGAGCATCACCAGCCTTCTGAGAGATATGTGCAGTAGGGGCAAAAATCGCTGACCGCAGAATTGCTGAAGATACAAAAACTTGTATCCTGAACAGCAAATGCTGGGGGCTGTTATTGCAGTCCCTTATATTTCTTATCAGAGTCTTCACCCCAAAATGTAACATTTTTTAGCTTTTTCCCTGGGGCTCACCAGCATCCCCTCCAGGGGACACCACCTGTAACCATCTTTGGCGTCAACCACTGTTTATAAAATTGAGCCACTGGTTATGAACTAAGTGGATGCAGCCATGGTGTGGACCACCACCCCCTGCAGCTCCCTCCTTTCCCTCCTCCCCCTGTGCCTCTTCTTCACCGCCCCCCCCCCTCCTGCTCTCTGTCCTACAACTCATTTCTCATTGGTCTCTTTGTGTCTCCAGCAACTTGATATTTTTGTTTTCATTTTTTGACTATGAGTTAATAACTTAACCAGTTTATTCAGGTTGTTAGGTGAAAATAGTCTCTTATCACTTTCTTTTTATTTTTTTAAATAAATATTTATTTATGCATACAAGAGCTGGGGTGCAAGCCAGAGGTGCAGGGGGTGAGACTATTCACCAGAGACAGAGTGAGGAACAGAACAGGCAGATCAACTGAAATACACTGCTGAGGGGAGCAGTGGGTGAGGCAGGAGAGGTCTGCTGCGCCACGTGGGTCACCTCCCCGGCCAGGGATCGTACCCAGGCTGCAGTGGTGACCAACTGAGACTGACACCCAGGCATCCAGGGAGGCCCCTCATCTCATTTTCTACATCACAGCTGAAGCAGAAGTTAAACATAAACATTTTATTTTATTTTATTTGTAATATTAACATTTTTTATTTATATATATTTGACATCAATTGTAATCCCCATGTATTCCCCATCACCATATCACCAGTGCACCATCACCTCAGTCCCCGTGCTCCCGTCTGCCCTCAATCCCCCCCTCCCCACTCCCCACCAAGTGTCCCCAATTTGTCCTTGTCTTTTCATTTTTGGTTTTTGTGTCTTTATTGTTATTATTATTGTTCTTATTCCTTTCCTTGATCCTTATTTGGTTCCCTTATATTCCTCCTAGGGGAGGAATAAACATAAACATTTTAAATAAATTTACTTGTAAAATTCTAAAAGCAACTCTTTTTTCTGTTTTATTTTGAGAAGTGTCCAGGAGTAGCACAGATATTCCCTTCCCACTTGAGAGTACATTGCCACAGCCTCAGTTCCCGTTTTCCTCCTGGTCAGAGTGCTGAGGCCGCCCACCCGCCCATGCGTCCGCAGCCGGCCCCCTAGCGCTGACCCAGCTGGACTCAGAGCCCCCGAGTAGCTCCAGGTGCCTGACGGCCCATCGGTTTGCAAAGCTCCCTGTGTCCACGGGCCTGCCTCAACAGCAAGGGGTGGCAGGAGCCCTGGGGGGCCTTGCTGCCATCTGCATCTGACCCGGACGCAGCTCCTGCCGTGCTGAGCCTGAGGTGAGACTGCACCTCTGGGGTTTCTGGTAAAGCCCCCGTACCACCCCTCCAACCCAGTCAGTCCCCGCATTTCACACAGAGGCACTCGCTCGGCATCAGCCACCTCCCTCTGCGAGACCTGTCTGTGTGCATGACTTCGCAGCTCCGGCCTTGCTCCCTGCTGGTCCTCGTGGTCAGCTGCCGGCCCTGCCCAGGGCCCCTGACGTGCTCTCCCCTACAACCCTGCTTTCCTGCCCCAGGCCCCTGGCTCTTAAGGAGCCCCTCCCCAGGCTGGGTGACTGCTGCCCTCACCCGAGGCTGCATCCTGCTGTGTCCGCTGACAAGTCTTGAAAATGAGCTCACGCAGACACCCTCAAATCCAGCCCACGTCGGCGGCTTCTGTGCTCGTTTCTTCAACGCCAGTAGCTCCTGCTTCCAACAGGGAGACTCTGCGGGTGACTGTGCTGCCCTTCCAGGTCACCCTGGCTCCAGCAGCTGCCCCGTGCTCTGTGCCCCCTCCCCTAGCACCCATGGGTGCACCTGCCGAGGAGGGCCTGGAGGTCAGGATATGGCAAGGAAGGAAGCAGGAACTTATTTGGGCCCGTGGGATTGCCTGGGATGAGTCCCGGCCAGCGAGGGGAGACTGTGGGACGTGGCAGGTGGGGGCTCAGCCAGGGTGCTGCCACAGGCAGGCTGTTCCTGGAGGTCTTCCGCTCCATGGCCAAGGTTACCTGGGCACAGGTGAGTGGGGCAGCCCTGCCCAGCCAGAGCCATACCAGAGGAATGGGAGGCAGGGGACTTGGGGAAGTGACAGCTTATTGCAGACCCCAGGGGCTGTGCTAGGCTGGTCTTAGGAAGGTGGCATTTCTGAGGTTGCCAGCATGGTGATGTCCAAACAGAGTGAGGTGCCCAGAAAGTGCCATTAATCCTGACCCTGTGCCTGCTGGGCAGAGCCTATGCTGCCAGGGTGGTGGCCCTTATCTCCCGGCACAAGGGAATGGCAGCCCTGCTCGGCAAAGGCTTTGAACCTGTGGGTACGCCTGCCAAGGAGGGCCTGGCGGCCAGGATGTGACAAGGAAGGAAGCAGGAGCTTATCTGGGCCCATGGGACTTCCCAGGATGAGTCCCAGCCAGGAAGGGGAGACTTGGGACGTGGCAGGTAGGGGCTTGGGCCAGGGTGCCACCACAGGCGGGCTGTTCCACACATGAACAGGTCCCTCCTGGTTGTAAAGCCTCACGCAGGGCTACAGGGGCAGTCAGGGGCTCGTGTCCAGCCAGCATGCGGGCCTGGAGGGCTGGCTTCTGTGCCTTGGCACAGCTGGCCTGGCTGGTGGCTGCTGTCCACTCACAGTGGCTGGAGGCCTGGGGCCCGGGGCCCAAGCTCAGGGCCTCCCGGAACAGCAGCGGGATGCCGGTTGCCAGTCTGCAATGGCTGTCCATGCATGCCCCCTTCCTCGTCGCCCTGTGGACACTGGTGGCCCTGTCGTCCCTCCTGGGTAAGCTGTGCCTCTATGTGAGGCCCTGCTCCACCTGTGGCCTCCCCGGGTAGCTTCTGCGCCAGCTGGACCAAGGGGCCCTTTCTAGTAAACATGTGGTGCCCCCAGAGTAGCCAGTGGCCTGCCCTGGTACTCACAGCGCCATCACCCACAGACCCAGCTGCCTGCCCGCAGGGAGGAGGTAGGTGAGCATGGACATGTGGGGGTGAAGTGACCGCAGGGGTTCGCAGATGCCATCCTGGAGGTGCTGCCCCAGGCCCCAGCTCCACACCCCCATTTGGACATGAAAAGGGTGACCAACCCCACCTCTTCAGATTCAAACGAGGGCCTGGGGCTGTGTGCATGACCCAGTGAGGCTCTGCTGAGGCTGCACAGAGCTAGCGACTGCCTGCGGCATAAGGCATGAGGGACCGCAGGCGCCCAGATGCACAGGCAGGGCCGGTTTCAGAGACAAGGATGCGTCTGCTCTCGAGGCTCCTTCCCGGCATCCATGGGGCAGCCCCTCCTGCAGCCCACCTGGATGCAGGCCCAGTTCCAGTCGTGGGCACCTCAGGCCTGTGGCCTAGGGGCTCATCGGGTGGTAGCTGGCAGACCACAGGGGGAGGGTGGGGCGGACAGCAGGGCTGCCACCTCAGCCTATGCCCCCAGGGCCGCCCTCACATGCAAGGATCATTACCACCTGCTTGGCCCTGCTCTGGCAAGGCAGCCTTGCCGGCCCGGCCCCAGTAAGAGCTGGGCAGGGCCTCGGCCGAGCAGTGGCCGCAGCAGGCAGGGCCAGCTCACAGATGAGCCTCCCTGCCCTCAGTCAGCCCTGTGAGTGGCCTTGTCTCTACTACCCTGTCATGACCAACATCAGTGTTTAATTTTGGGGTGCTGCCCAGGACAGCCTGAACACAGGGGCATCCCTGAACACACGACACTTTGTGCTCTTTGGATTCTGGACGGGCCTGTGTCCCGACGCCACTGCCCTCAGTGCCACTGGGGGAGCAGGTGTGGCTTTGGGCTTGGGATGGACGGAGATTGGGATTGGGATGGACAGAGCGCCCAGCAGCCTCCAGATGGCCGTCTTTGAGCAGCAGCGGGAGTCTCCCCTCCTCACGAAACGTAGTCGTGTGTCAGACACGGAGGAAGCGTCCCCGGCCCCAACCTTTCTAGAGAGTGGAAGAACATGGCCTGGGCCGGCCGGCTTGGGCTCCTGTGTCCCCTGTGCCCACCTGTGGTGTTTGAGGGCAGGCTGTGATGTGTCGTGTTTTCCTCCCCTTGCCTTGTGGGCTGGCCAGTTCAGGGGCTCCCAGGGTTCAGGCACCTGGGCTTGTGGGAAGGTCTCTAGCCATGCTTCTCTATGCTGGAGCTGGTGCCGGTCCACTTGGTGCTGCCCACACTGGCCAGGGCGCTGGCCAAGATCGCTCACAGCACAGTCGCTGCGGGGTTGCCGGGCCCCTCCAGGCTGGTTTCCCTTGTGGACAGGGAGCATGAGTGGACAGACACAAAGGCCACGACCACTGACCAGTATATCTGAAGGAACTGGCAGGCAGCAGGATGACAAGGGGCCAGCCTGGGGCCTCCTGGAGATGGTGCACTGGGTGTGTTGTCCCGTGTGTGAGTCTGTCACACACATACACACACTCACACAGAGTGAACGCACATGGGTCCCTTTTTACACACACAATGAACATGTGTGGGTCACTTGCACATGCATGCACAGTGCTATATGTGCTGTGTGCCTGTGCATGCACACGTGTGTCTTGTGTTGCCACATGTGGTGGGTGTGCATGTCTGTGTGTGCACTGTATGTAAGGTTAATAACTTCATAGAAATGTGTCATAGCTCAGTCATGGTCACACCCCCGAAGAGAACCAGCCCCTCTAATTCTGCTGACCTAATTCTGCATTAGGTCCAGAGTGAGGGGGCTGGGGCTCTGCAGGAGTGAGGTCCAGGGGGCGGGGCAACCAGAGACACCCCAAGTGCAGAGGGGCTGTCAGGGCACAGGTACCCCCACTCAGGCTTTTGGGGTTGTGTCCCTGGGAAACACCCCAGTTCTCGTCAGCCTAGAGGAGAGGAGGTGCCTGGGCTGTATCCAGCTACCCAGTGCCCGGCCCAAAGGTCAACGGGTGTGTCCTGCAGAGCCCAGGACGGCCCACTGCCCAGGCGGCCAGGACAGCCAGGACTGCCAGTCCTACCTGAGGAGGGCCCTTGCCCCTCCCTGCAGGGGATACAGCGCCCCCTCTTCTGTGAGGGGGTGTGTGGTGGGCTGTGGGGGGCCCTGTGGGGCTCATGAGGGGGACTTGTGGGAGTCATGCTAGAGGCATGCAGGGGGGCTGTGCGGGGACATGCAGGGCGAGGGGATGTGGAGGGGCCGTGGGGGAGGGCACTCAAGGGGGTCCTTGCAGGGGCCAAGGGTCCAGTGAGAAGTGCCACCCAGGTGAGGCTGACAGACCCACAGATAGCCTCCCTGGGGCTAGCAGCCCTGTTGTGGGCCTGCTGCCTCTTCACACCCTTGGCCAGCACTGCGGGGGGCTAGCTGTCCAGCAGGTGGCAGCCGGTCACCTGCACAAGCTGGTCCCCGCTCCCTCTCTCTCCTGCTGGGCCCAGAGCGTGATTTACTTCTCCGGGTTTTGCTTCACCAAGAGAGGCCGGGCGTGGACCTGGAGCCCCATGGCAGAGCCCAGGAGGAACAGGGGCCCCGGGGCAAGCGAGGTCCCTGGGCGCCTGGGGCCGCCTCGAGGGCAGCAGGGCCCGGTCTGGGAAGGGAGGGAGGCCACCGTGGACTCCCGAGATGAGTGCACCCCAACCAGGCTTGCCCCTGGGGGCTGTGGAGAGGGGATTCTCAGGCCCCGATCTGCAGTGGTGGCAGAGAAGCCTGGCCGGCCGGGGCCTGCAACATGGCCAGTGTGGCCTCTGTGGCCTGCCTGCCAGTGTGTGGTCCTGGGGACCGTCTGGCAGCCTGGCCCTTGGGCTCCTTCCTCAAGGTGGTGCTCCCTGCAAACCCCGCGGCTTGCTCTCATCTTCATACCAGCAGTTCTAAGTGGGAACTCTCTGGAGCCCTAATAAAGCCTCCCCCGCCCTTCTCTGTGGGGCTGGCATCTGGTCTGGGCACCTGGGCTTGCGGGTGGCTGTGTTCTGGGTTGGCCAGCAAGCGGCGTCCAGGGCAATGGCTGCCCGCCTGCAGAGGTGGACAGGTGATTGGGGGATGGGCGCTTGGGATGGGCAGCCCTCAGGTGCCTCTGACGTAACGGGGCTGGGGGACGTCCCTGGCTCTGCCCTCGGGGTCTGATTCGCTCCTGCCAGCAAGAGGCGTCCTGCAGCCTGCCAGAGAGCCCAGCCTCCTGCTAACGGCAAGTGGACCATGGCCATGCTGCCCAGTGCCAGGGCTCGCCCAGATGCCGCGCCACGCGGAAAGGGTGAGCCCCACAACCTCTGCTCCCGTGGGCGCTGCCTGCAGCCCACCCCACGCCCGCCCTGCTAGCACTCAGCTTTCTATTTATAAGGTCTTGTTCTGGGCCAAGCCAATTCCATAGGTGCCCACAGTTCCTCTGGGAATTAGGAAGGGTGTGCGATCAGAACAAACAAAACGGGGTGATTTTCCCTGTCATAAAAGTTCTGCTGACGTTACAAGAAGCCTGACAAGCGGCAAATGGGCCATAACCTACATCCGGGCCCTTCCTTCCCACAAGTGGCCCTCTGCTGGCGGCCACCCAGCTGCCCACCCAGCCGCCCTCCTGGGGGCCGCCCTCTGGCCTTGCTGTACTGCTGGAGCCCTGTGCTCTGCTGGCCTGAGTCTGGCCCTGCTCCAGAGCCAGCATGAGGTCACTATAGTAGAGGTCAGGCTTTATTTAGCAGTTTTATGGAGGTATAATCGACACAGATTGAACTGTTCCAAAGTGTCAACTCAGCATTCTGACAACACCCGTGAAATCACCACTCAGCAGGAATGCCTGCCCTTCCCGCTGCCACCCCTCACGGCCGTGTCTCTCTGTCCGTGGGGCTGCGTGCCCACCCAGCCACTGCACTGGCGCCCCCATGCCTACGTGTGGCTGCCTTTGGGGGCACTGCTCCTACTCCAGCCTCTGCACATCAACCTCGTCCTTGCAGTAAAGTAGCTTCCCTCCAGGACCGCAGCTGTTGAGCTCCCGCAGGTCCACGGTCTGGGTCCCGGGATTTCCCCAATTTGCCAGCCTTTGCTTTTTTTTTTTTTTTTAAGATATATTTTATTTATTTATGCACACAAGAACTGGAGTACAGGCCAGAGTCACGGGAGGTGAGAGGATCCACCAGAGACAGAGTGGGGAGCAGGACAGGCAGACTGACTGAAACACACTGCTTAGGGCAGCAGCGGGCGAGGCAGGAGAGGTCTGCTGCACCATGTGGGTCCCCTCCCTGGCCAGCAGCAGGGATTGAACTCATGCTGCAGTGGCTGTGGTTTGCTTCATAGTGCTGAGACTTAACCCCTGCACCACCAGGGAGGCCCTAACGTTTACTCTTTGATCGGGGTGTGTGGCCCATTTATGTGTAGTGTGGTCAGTGATGTGCTTGCAGCTCTGCTGTTTCTGCTCGTCCCATTTGCTCTTTGTTCCCCTCTTCCTTTCCATTTTCTTGTTTTGTTTTGTTTGTTTGGTTGGTTTTGGTTTTCTTCCAGCTTACGTGTTTTTTTTTTCTAATGACACATTCAATCGCCTCCCCCCAGCTCCGGCTGGCAATCTTGTGCTGGCTGTCCTCAAGGTATTTCTGGGGGCTGCTGCATCTTTCTCCTGTGGCTTCAGCTCCTCCTGTGTGCCTTGCACACCCCTCCCATGCCTGCTCTGTGTCACCATACTGAGCAGAGCTCCCCAAGGGGGGAGGAGAGTGGTGGGGGCACAGTGGGCAACACAGTCGAGCTCCTGGATGTGGCAGCGCCACACCTACTGGGTGGTCTGAGGGGTACGCCAGGGCCATGGCACTGCCCTCTCAGCAGCTCACTCCTAGATGCAAATATCTGACCATTTTAACAGGTGCAATTTCAGGAAATGAAGGCTAAAGTAGATGAGGGGAAAGAATCACCGTTCCAGAGAAAGACCGAAGTTCATAGACGGGCTAGTCATCTCTGGGCAGCGGAAACAGGTTTCTCCAGGGCCTCACCCTTGAAAAGGTGTGAAAGGACTGTTGAGAAATCTGGGGATTGCCAGGACTGTCTTCTCTCTCTTCCACCTATGCACCCCATCCTCAGGGGCCTGCTCCAGGAACTCCCTAGCCAGGCACCTACCCTTTGGGGTACATGGGGGCTTCCCCCAACCTGCAGGCCTTGCACCAACCTGAGACACGTCTGGAGCCCTAAGAGAGAGAGTCAGTTCACCTGTGCGGCTCCAGCACCACAGGCAGCCCCTAGCCTCCTGCCTCCATCCTCCTGCCCGGCCCTTAGTCTCCATCCTCCATCCTCTGCCCCCAGCCTCCACCCTCCTGCTTCCATCCTCCAGCCTCCTGGCCCCATCCCTCAGCCTCCTGCCTCCTGCCTCCTGCCTCCTGCCTCCTGCCTCTAGCTGGCCTCTGGCAAGAAACCCCATGGGATACTGGATAGGGGCAGCTATCTCCCAAACACAGTTAAGGCATGTCTCATCTTTCACATGCGGGGTACCCTCATGGTCCCACAGCGGTCAAAGCTGCCCAGGACCCAGGAGAGAGCCTGCCCTAACAGCCCCGATGGTCCCCAACCCAAAGGGAAGACCACCGTGCTGGCAACTAAAGTTGGCATAAAATGGACATTTACCCTTGGGAGATGTGAGACTCCACTGCCCGCCTGTCCCAGGGAGGCCACCCTACAGATACGGCCACCCCTGCAGGGACTCCCAGACAGGCCCCGGCCTGCCCACCTGCCTGCTCCACCCTGCTCCGCTGGGCTGGCTGACCCCTCCCAACAGCCAGGCTGGGGGTGCACACTGTGGGGGTCCCTGGGCTCAGGCTGCCCCAGACCCAGCCTCCAGGTGCTTGGCTCCACCCCTGCCTCACCAGTTGCAGATGCCATCTCACAGCTTGGACCTCAAGCCCCATCTGCCCATAGGAACCCCCCAGGGCCCGGGAGCTGCTGGCTGGGTGGCTGGCCAGCACCCTGCATTGCAGCTGAGCCTGAAGCAGCCACCCAAGTGTGCACCAGGAAGGGGGTTCCAGGCACAAAAGGCCCCATGGCAATGATTCTAGGCCTAGCTCCCAGGCACAAGGCTCAGTCAAAGCAGTTTCTCCACTTCAGCTCAGAGCTGTCACTTGCTCCTCCAGGAGGGGCCGTGAGCTCCATGCCGGTGCCCCCGCCTCCCATGGCCACGCAGGGCTCATTTGGGCTCAGGAAGCCAGTGCGTCACAAAGTCCAGGGCTGTGGCTCCAGGACTTTATTGGCAGAAGGGGCCGCCGCCTGCCTGCTTGCCTTGTTCCACGTTGGCGTCCTGGCATGGGCTCCCAGAATTAAAGGGAAAAGGACAGCAGGGCCTGGAAGACCACAGGGCCGCCACACAGCACCGGGCAGCTGGTGGGGCCAGCCTAGGCAGGCAGACCTCTCCTCACGCCCCACAGCCATGGGGAGCAGTCGCAGAGGGGACCTAGCCCTGTGCCACTCAGGCCGTGTGGCCCCATGCTTGGGGCAGACGTTCCTCCCGATAAGCTGGCAGCTGCCTTGGCCAGGCCCAGGTGCATGGTGTTGCTCTCTTCCTGGCAGCTGCTGGGTACAGACAGCAACTGACCCCCTGGGGCACTCCCAAGGGAGCCTGGGCCCAGCAGCCTCAGGAATGTCCCCAGACTCCCATGCTGGGCTCTGGCTGGAGAATGGCGACTGGGTTGGTCAAGGGGTCTGTGTGCCGAGTGAGCGAAGACCTCACACAGGAGGGAGGCCCAGCCAGCAGGGCCCTTCTAGGGCACTGGGGTCCCCCCAGTACAGGCGAGGCTATCCCTGGGACACTCCCTGCTTGGCCAGGTAGAGGCTTTCCCGGATGGACCCAGGACTGGCACCCATCCTGCATCCCAGCCCAATAGTCACCCCACCTGAGCGGTGGAAAGGTGAGGCTGTCTTGGCTGCCGGCTCTGAGGCCAGCCCACTCTGAGGCCCTTATAGCAGCTTCTGCCCTGCCCCATCAGCAGCCACTCGTCCACCCTCAGGTTCCCCAAGACCATGTGCCGGTGCCAGGGGCCACCTAGACAGACACGCCTGTCAAGACCTTCCCTCAAAAGGGCTAGGACCTCCAGGGACAGGGCTTGGCCGACCCTGGGGCAGGAACGGATCGGGGGGCCTAGTGGTAGCACCAGCTTGGCCTGGCTGTCCCTGCAGAGACTCATCTGGATGGGCCCAGGGCCTAGTGCATGACCTGCGTCTTCTCGGGAGGTCCCTGCCCCCACCAGTCCTGCCCCTTGGTGCATTGGCTCCTACCTCCCGGTGTGCTAGTCTCATCCCACTTTCCCTGATTTTTAAAGACTTCATTTTCAGAGCAGTTTTAGCAAATTCGAGAAGTAGGTACAGATATTTCCCAGACCTCTGTACACACACACACACACACACACACACACACACATACACACACACCAGGGGTGGCATGATCTGCCTGGCCCCCACTGCCCAGGTCGCAGCCCCCAGGCAGCCATACATGCTCAGTTCTGGACTGAGTAACAGGCACCATTAGAACAGCACTGACAGGGGCACCTGCTCCGAGGGCCCGTGGCTGGAGCCCCCCTCCGGGTACCACTCCAGGCAGCTCCCCCTTCACTGCACAGGAGGCCCACCGTGCCTGAGGTGCTACTGAGCCTGCCAGGCCCAGAGGGCATCTTGGCTCCAGGCTTTGGCTGTAAGAGCACCGGGTGCAGGCAGAGTCTGCAGCTTTGGGCACAGAGCAAGGTATTTGTGGTTGGAAGTTCCCTAGTGTGCCAGCAGTGATGATGCTCTTGACCCCTGGGTGGAAGCCCCACCCCCACCCCTCTGTGGCTCCTCCTGCCCCTCCAGCCTTCCTGGGCACGGCCCCAGCCCCTGGCCATTCAGGACAACCCTGCAGGACAGCGCCTCTTGGAGTCTCCGCCCCGGCACAGGCACTCCTGTGGCCAGGCCTGCACTGACTGCCCCAAGGTAGTGTTCCTGGCATCGCTCCATCCGCAGGGCCTGTGGGTGGGATGAGGGGCCTGGGGTGCCCCAGAGCCAGGCCTGGAGAACAGTGAGAGAGGGCAGTGGAGGAGTGGGTTCAGTGGCGCGGCCTGGGGTGCAGGGAGGGGCCTCAGAGCCAGCCAAGACAGAGCCTCAGAGAGGCAGAGGCTAGGAGAGACCATCCTTGGGATGGGTAGGCTGGGCTGGGACCCTCCAGTCGCTCACTTGTGCTGGTCCCAAAGGGCAGGTCCGGAGTTGCTGGGTGGCTCCCCATGGCGTGGCAAGGGGCTGGGATGGGGCTCTGAGCAAAGGGCCAGGGAGACTGCGGCTGGAAGCTCCACTGGGGGCTGCTGTGAGATGTGGACGGGCTGAGGCGCTCTGCAGAGGGTGGTGGACATTCATCAGCAGGAATAACTGCTTCTCGGCACCTGGCCGCACCTGTGCTGCTGTGACAAGGCCCTGACAAGAAGGGGCCCCAGCGCGTGCCTCATTGGTGCCCGGCATGACCGCCGCCCCCAGCTCCGTGCCCACTTCGCAGTCAGGCTGTGTGAGGGCTGCCAGGGGCCTAGGCAGGGCCGTGAGTGGTGGTGGTGGGGGGGCTTCCAGTGCTTCCCTCTTGGCCCACGCTCCCCGCCCTGGAGCAAGGTCAGAGCCAGGGCCGCTGAAGTCACCGTCCTGGGACAGGCAGTTCCCTTCCTGCAGCAGGTGAGGGTGGTGGCCGGGCAGGACCTTGGGGTTGGAGGCGAGAGCACAGCCTGTCACGGCTGGCTCAGCTCCCAGCCTGCCCGGTCGGGCGCCAGCTCATGGGGGCAGGGTGGGCCAGGGGCAAGGCCAGCCTCATGTGCCCTCCAGAGAATAGCGTCTGGAGCTCCCTCCCCAGGCACTTTCCCCAGGTCAGGCAGAGCCCAGGCTGCGCAGGGACCCCAAGGTGGAGGCGCCCTACGCAGACACACCCAAGCATTGTCCTGTGCACACGCACGCACACATGTACACACATTCACACACATGACAGCACATGCAGGAATGCAGGAACATGTAGCACAGGCGCACACACGCACATACGGCCTGTCTGACGCAGGCCTGGGGCTCAAGGATGGCCTCACACACGAACACCCAGGCAGGTCTCCCCAACTCCTGCCTTTGTGTCCTGTGTGGCAGGTGGACGGTGGTGCCCAATGCCACAGCCAGGAAAGCCTGGGGAGGGACAGCCTAAGTGAGGGGCTGCTAGTGGACCTCTCCCCGCCCAACCTGCCTGTAGGCCCCTGACACATGCGTCGGTGGCTTTACTCAAAAAGGCACCCTGCTCCTCAACAATCATCTAAATAGTCACCCGATGGCCAGAGGCTGGAGCTGTCAGCAGAGGCCACCCAGGGCGCCTCTGGGCTGGCCCATGTGGGTGGCGCCCTATATCCTGCAGGAGCCCCCCCAACCCCTGTCCAGAGGCTGGGATTCTGTCTGTCCACCAGGACCCCGGCCCAGCCCCCCAAGCCTTCCATCCACCCTGACACTCCCTGGAACCCAGGCTGTCCAGGGGCTGGCTCAGCATCGAATGGGTAGGCAGCACTCTGAGGGTGTCCAGGTGGCCAGCCAGCACACTTGTTCCCAGTGTGACAGCCACCCCCTGCCGGCCAGGCAGGACTGGGCCCAGGGAGTGGGTGCTCGGGCCCTCCACTCAGGGGTGCATTGCCCTGGCTGACCCAGCACTGGCCTCGCCCAAGCTGGCTAGCGGCTCAGCCTCTGACAAGTGAGGGATTTGCACCAGGAGGTTCGGCGACTCTCCAAAGGCCACAGAGCTCGAGGGCAGGACCCCAGCTCTGGGGCAAGCGCAGGCACACCCAAAACAGAAGTGGACTCTCAGGGAGAATGTCCTGGGATTCATGGGGTGGGGGGTGGTGGCAGCGGAGGTGGTGGGAGCGTAGGGNAAGCGCAGGCACACCCAAAACAGAAGTGGACTCTCAGGGAGAATGTCCTGGGATTCATGGGGTGGGGGGTGGTGGCAGCGGAGGTGGTGGGAGCTTAGGGGGTGGGGGTGGAGGGGAGGAGCCTGGCAGGGGAGCCATGGGGGCAAAAGGGATGTAGCTGGGGTGGAGGTGGGGCTGCGGGGGACGTGTGCTAAGTGGGGGATCACGCGAGGCGGCCAGGATGAGGCCTCAGCTTCCTGCTTTGCCAAGGACCAAGGGGAGCCTGCCCGAGGACCAGGCATTCCCAGGGGGATCAAATGACCAGGGGGCCGGTGGGGGAGTGGCGGGCCACTGTTATTTTCTGTCTGTGATACCTGGCCCTAAACAGGGAAGTTGGGGCAGAACAAGGAGCATATTCATGTGCCAGGGACGCCCGCGGCCCACGGCTGAGGAGCCCGTGTGGCTCCAGCCCACTGCCCGGGCCTGGCCTCTGCAGGTCTGGCCTCCACGCCCACTTGCCAGGGCCACAGCGCCAGGGACAGCGCTCCGGCCCCCACTCTCCAGCCCCCTCGGGGGCCAGGCGGGGGGAGGGCGGCAGGTGAGAAGGAGCCAAGGAAAACACGCTCTGCTGGCCAGTGTTAGTGGCAGGGGCTGGGCCTCAGTGATGAGGCTCGGACTTCTGTACTGTCACTGGGGCTGCCTGGGCCCGGGGTCATGGCTACAGGCCCACAACCCACCCTAGCTCCCCAGAGCAGTGCCGGGACACCACGGCCCCGCCACCGTGACTCAGGGCACCTCTGGGCCTCCTTCAGGCCTGCGCTCATAAACCCGAGGCTGGCATTTATGGGAAGAAGTCACAGTTCATGTCCCATGCGCCTCCTCTACGCCCATTCGACCTTGGCCCAGCCCAGGACAGCCTGTGCTGCGGGCTCTGTCCTGCGCATCCAGGGAGGGCCCAGGATGAAGCAGGGCAGGGACAGGGCGGCAGTGGGCCCCAGAAGCCCCTGCTGGAGCGACAGCACCTGGGCCCCATCTTCTGTGAGTCAGACCCACATGCCAATGTCCCAGCCGCGTGGGTGTCGGCCCCTGCCATGGGGTTCCCGTAGGACCCGGGTAGGCCGTCTCATCCCCCAGCTCTGCAGGATGGGGCAGCCTGTGGATGTGTGACCGCCAGGCTCTGCCCCTGCCTGCCTGAGTCTTCCCCACCCTCCTGTGAGCCTGCATCCATGCTCACCCGTGGCCAGGCAGCGGAGGCACAGAAGGCCAGGAGCCGGGCCCTGGCTTGTGTTCCCCTGCCGGCCAGCCTCTGTGTGGCCCGTGTAGGTGGGGCCCCTCTCCCCAGCCCTGTGCCAGTGGCCGTGTGGCTCCGTCAGCCCAAGGCTGAGGTTAAGGGCCCCGGGGGTCCAGGGCAGGGCAGTGCATCTTCTGCAGCCGGGGTGGTGGCCCTGCCTGGACAGCACCACAGAGGGGAGGATCCGGCCGTCCTCCTCTGCCAGTGGGCTTTGTCCTACAGCAGGCTTGGTGGGGCCATGGAGGAAGAGCTTTGTGGGGCAGGAGGGTTCCAGGCGCCCTGGGTGGGACCTTGACCCGGGCTGGACGGGCGTCCGGCCCCCGCGGCCGTGCCAGCCGTCCTGCATGAGCAGCGCCCATCTGAAAGGCTAATTTGTGCTAATGAGCTCAGCCAGGATCGAGCCCCCACCCCCCACCCCACCCCCGGCCACAGAAATTCCTCTCTGTGGAAACTTTCCTCTGCTGAGAGCTGCTGGCCAGGAGGCGCCTACTGGCTTGTCCTCCCGGGACCCCTGGACGGCCGCTTCCCAGAGCAGGAGCCTCCGTCAAAGGCCCCACTTCTCCCAGCGTCCTGAGTGGCCTCTGGCCTGGCCCGTGTGAACCCCCTGCAAACAGCACCCCGCAGGGGGCCTGTGATGCCATGAGTGCACCCTGGCCCAGTCCCAGCCCCATGGGTCTGTGGGGGATACAGCCAAGCTGGGCATGGACATGCAGGCCTCAGGGAGGCCTCCTAGACCCTCTGGACCCCCATGGCCCTGCCCACCCCCAGCAGGCTCTGACCCAGTCTTCGCGTGGAGGCCGCCAGTTCCGCGTGGACCTAGAGGCTGTTGGTGGCTTCAATCTTTGCCCACCCTTAAGAGTGTGGGTGGAACTGTGACCGCATGGACGGCTGGCAGCCGACCCCGTGGTGAGCAGGGCTGAAAGCCCCCCCAGGGCGGCCATTCTCAGAGATACCTGCTGGAGCCACTGTCAGGACCCAGGACCAGGGCTCAGTCGAGCCCCAGGCCCCCCTGTCACTCTGCTGGGTGGCCACCCCCTCTAGGAGCGGAGGCTCCCTGACCCTTGGGGTGTCGGCTGTGAGGCCCCAGAGCCTCCCAGGCCCCCTGGACAGTCAGCTTGCCCCTATCAGCCCAAGACAAAGCTACCCCGCCCGCCGCCATTGTCCTGCCTTCCAGCCGTGTTTGCTCTGGACCCTGCTGACCCGTTGACAGGTAGACTAGGTGAGTGCGTTCTGGGGCCGGCAGGCCCTGCCTGCTTCCAGCAGCCAGGGTCGGTCTCTGCTGGCTCATTCTCACACACCAGGGCCCCCTGAGGGGTGCCCACTCATCCGCCCACGGCTGCAGGTGGGGGTGCTGGCTGGGGTGGGGCCAGCTCTCCAGGTCAGCTCACAGCCTGGTCACCTCCATGCTGCACAAAGGCCTCCCCGGGGACTCCAGGCGCCACTCTGTGTTGGCATCCAGCCAGAGGTGCCTGGGCCCCAGCTCTGGAGAGATGCAAGAGGTGGGTAAGCAGGTGCAGAAGGTCGAGTCCTTCTTTCTCCAGTAAAGTCACTTGAGGCAGAGCGAGGGGCTGGGGTCCATCTCCTGCCTGGGCAGCCATGGGCAGGAAGGGGCGAGCAGGGGCAGGCACTGCAACCTGAACCCTCCTTAGCCAGGGCCCTGCTAGCCCACACACCTGGGGAAGGCCCTAAGCTCCTCTCCCTGAGGGTGTCCAGGAGGGAGTCCAAGAGCAGCCCCCAGGTAATAGGCAAACCCATGGCGAGGAGGCCGGGGGCCCTGCCAGCAGACCCAGCCTCAACGGACACGGCAGATCCCCCAGGGGCCTTTGGTGGGGTGGGCTCCAGGAGCAGCCCTGATCATCACTGAGGTGTGACCAAGGACGGTGAATTTGGCGGGGACAGTGGCTTGGGAGGGAGGAGGGCAGGGAGCCGGCCAAGCAAAGGGGCCTGGGCAAGGTCTGTGGCCCCTGCCTCCCAGACCCCTCCCCCAGGGCCCACCTCCCAGTGTGGGCCGATGGGGCACCTGGTCCCCGCTGCACCAAACAGGACAAGCAGATCCTTGGTGGTGGTGGGATGAGCAAACAGGTGCCCTCCTTGCAACCAGGTCAGAAATGTGGTGCTGCCAGGCCCTTGGGGCAGGGCGACTGGGGTCTTGGCGGTGGGTGGGACCTTGGGGGTGGGGCTGCTGTGTCCTGGGAGTGGGCAGGGTGGGGGGGGGGCTGTGGGCTTTCAGGCCTGCGGACTTGGAGCCCCGACATGAGGCAAGGGTGGGCAGAGGGTCATGCAGCTGTGCCTGCACGTCTCCTGGCCACTCTCTGTGCTGTGCAGCAGCCGTTCTGGTCAGCTTTTACCTTCTAGAAAGTGCATTGCTGTGCATGGAAATGGGACAGGCTGGGAAGTCAAGCTGTGGCCAAGCTTAACACCCTGCACAAGCTGACAGTTGTTGCCTGTGGGGGAATCTTTGTAGACTGCTGCTTTGTCCCTTCTTTTCTGGTTCTTATACTTTCATTTCTTTTCAGTCTATGCGCTGCCTTAATCTCAGCCCTGGCGGCATCTCAGGGACACCCCTACCAGTCTCTTCTTTGCCTTGCTGTGCGTGGTCCCCACTGGCTGTGGCCCCCACTGGCAAAGGCCCTGCTGCCTCTGATGGGACTGCACTCACCGCCAGCCCATCTCTCTGCTCCCCACCAACCCACTTCTCTGCGCCCCCAACAGCAGCCCAAGCCCCCTAGGTGGGGCTGAAGGATGGCTGGGGTTGCAGGTGTTTCTCTCTTTTTTTTTTAAGATTTTATTTATGTATGCATACAAGAGTTGGGGTACAGGCCAGCGTCCAGGGAGGTGAGAGGATTCACCAGAGACAGAGCTGGGAACAGAACAGGCAGATCCACTGAAACACACTGCTGAGGGGAGCAGCGGGCACAGCAGGAGAGGTCTGCTGCGCCATGTGGGTCCCCTCCCTGGCCGGCGGCAGGGATCAAACTCGTGCTGCAGTGGCTGCGGTCTGCTTCATAGTGCGTTACTTAACCCACTGCGCCACCAGGGAGGCCCCTGCAGGTGTTTCTGATTCTGTTGACAGGTGGGTCTGTATGGACCAGGGAGGCCCACACTGGCCATTGTCAGTAGAGCCCTGGGCATCCCGAGCATGTACTGCCCCCATTGCCTCAGCACAAGACCTCGCGATGGGAGGGGCACAAGCTCAGGAAGTGCTCACTGGATGCTTTGCTAGTGGAGCCCAGGGCCTTCATGGGGGAGACGCTCTGGGAGCCCATTGGAATTGAGAGTCCCCACCATAGGGGTACCCCTAGGGCCCCGGTGCAGGGGAGAGAGGGTGGAGGAGTGCAGGGGAGGCATGCCATCAGGGCCTGGGGCAAGGCCAGCAGAACTGGTGGCAGACAGTGGGGTCCTGCAGCAGCATTTCAATGCGCTGACCCCCAAAATCCTGACTGCCAGCCACTGTCTCCCGCCCCGTCCCCACCCCCACCCCAACGCAGGCTGTCTGAGGTCCAGGTGTCCGGCCCCTGACAGGCCTGTGGTAGATGGATCTGGGCCAAGGGCCCAGCGCCTTGGGCTCCTGGGGCCCAGGCAGCTCAGAGAGTCCTCTCGAGGTCCAGCATGAGGTGAGGGGCTGTGGGCTGCAGGGTGGGGTGAGGAGCCTGTTGGTTGGGGGGGCAGTCCTCTGTGTGAGGAACTCCTGTGTGGCCACTTGGGTAAAAAATAAATTGATGGGTGGTGAAGTCCCGTGGCTGCCTGACCACCTCTCAGTGGCGCAGCCCCCGCGTGCTGTCAGCAGAAGCCTCGCTGAGCTCAGAGGCAGGTCAGGGCCTGCTTCTCTCCCCTGGGCAGCGGTCAGGGGCTCAGACACGGTAGGAGGCTGTGGCTTTTTCTGCAGTTTGCCTCACTTTAATACTCTTGAGTCTGTGACACAGTCTTGGTCTGCCCATGGGGGCTGTGGACTGAACTGTATCCCCCAAATTCATAAGGTGAGGCCCTAACCCCACTGTGAGAGGAGAAGGAGGCTTCAGGAGGAGACTATGGCTAAGGGTGGGATCTGTGTTCAGTCCCACAGGAAACCAAAGTAGGGAGAGGAAAAGAGGCTGGGGCCCACCTGCCTGCATGCGGCCTGCTGGCTGGCAAGGGCCAGCAGCAATCATACGTACATGCCCACCCCCAGCTCCCACAGCCCAGGAACAAGCGCCTCTGGGAAGGAGCAGGGAGCAGGCAGGAAGAGGACACAAGCAGCCTGTGAGCTGGGAAGAGCAGGCACGAGAAGGTGCCACTGGAGCCAAGACTGGAAGGACCTGTGGGGGCAGGAGGCAAGCATGGTCACCAGCGGGGTGAGGCCTGGCGTGGGCAGGGCAAGCCTGGAGGGGGCAGAGGGGCCTGGTCCCTCTCAGAACAGGGCTCAGGGGGACCCTGGAGGGCGTGGGCAGGTGCCCTGTGCCATGCTTTCAGGCTGGAGCGAACACTTCAGGTCTGCCCATGTAGGTTAAGGGAGGCCCCCTGGGCTCTGTTGCCAGGCCCCTCCCTCCCAGGTTAGAAGAAGTAGGGGCCACCAAGGTGGGGAAGGTGGGGGAGGCCCTGATTTCTGACAAGTTGTTCATCTAGTTAGGAAATGCAGGTGCCAGTGGAAAAGAGCAAAGATTCTGATTCTTGGGTTGGTTCTCCTTCTGGACCTAACCCCCAGGGGCTGCATAGCCCCATTCTACTGGACAAGGAGCACTTCGGGCTGGTGTCCACAGCTGTCTCAGCAGCCTGAGAGCTGAGCAAATGTCACCCAAAGCACGGACATGCCACCAAGGCTGCCCCCCAGCGCCGGATGCTCGGCTTGTCCAGCCAGGGCTCGCAAGGGCGGGGAGGGGGAGTCTGCGGAGGAGAGAGAGGGGAGCGGAGCGAGCTCGGAGAATAGGTGGACCAGCAGCCCGGCAGTCCTGTGCAGGATGGGCGTGCACAGGCAGGGCTGGCGTGCTGGGAGCGTGCAACAGTGTCATCACTTGCTAGTACGCGGCCGTGGGGGCGGGAAGGCCCCGCCCCGGGGCGGGAGGGGGCTGCCGGATTAAAGGCCACCCAGGCGGGCGGGGTCCGGGACAGCAGCCCGCACCCTAGCACGCTCCGCTCCAGCTGCCAGCGCCAGTCTCGCCGGCTGGGCTCGTACAGCGGCTAGCGAAGGGCGTCCTGCCCCGCGAGGCGGGCTTCACGAGACATGAGCCCGCCGACAGGGTGTTGAGCGCAGAGGCGATGTCGGGGTGCGGGGCCCCGGGCCCCTGCTGGGGGCTGCTGTTCCCGCTGCTGCTCGCGCTGGGAGCGCTGCCGTGGGCTCAGGGCATCGAGGAGGAACCCGGCGGTGGAGCCCACCATGCGAGCCAGGGCTTCCAGGTGGTCACCTTCAAGTGGCACCACGTCCAGGACCCGTACATCATTACACTCTGGATCCTTGTGGCCAGCTTGGCCAAGATCGGTAAGTGGCTGGGGCGCAGAAGGTCGGTGTCCCTGCCCCACTCAAACCCGCCTACCAGCACTTGACCCTGGCTTTGCAGACCCCAGGCTGGGAGCAGCCTGGGCGCCCCCGGCCCCCTCACCTTCCTTCTAATGTCTGCCAGCTCCTTGGTCTTCCTGGTTGGAGGGGGGCGCGCATCTGGGGTGGGGTTGGAGTTGCTGGGGCCAGCGTCTGCCGGAGGCTCTCAGGTCAGGCGGGACAAGGCTCAGGGGCTGCGAGCCTGGCCGGGCCCGGAGCTAGCAACCTAGTTGGCTGCGGCCCCAGTAGCATGCCACTGCCCCCGAAGCTTGGCCCTTCCCGGCGCCTCCTGGTGGTCGGGTTTCTGGGCACCCCACCCCCTCCAGCTCCCATTTTTGCTCCTGCTCCCGCTAGGGACATCAGAGCCAGGCTGCCTCCTGTGGCTGGTCCCCTGTCCGTTGGGCTGGCAGTGTTTTAATGCCCAGGGAGGAAACGGCCCTGCACTGGGGAGAGGTTTTCTGTTCGCCAAAGAAAAGCAGGGCACCCAAGACTAAAGCCACAGAGCCGGGGAGATCAGGGCTCCCCACAGCGCTCCCGGTGTGAGGTCTGCTCCACCACCCCGCTGCTCCATGCTTGCTCCAGTGAGCTGGCCGAGCAAGCTGTCCAGGGGTCCACGGGACTCCCACAAGGTGAGAGGAAGGTCAGCTTTCTGAAGCACTACAAGGGTCAAAGCTTTGGAGCGCCGGTGGACTCCAGGGAGGGTCTTTAAGGAGGCGGGTTGTGGTGGTGCATGTGACCTGCTAGGTGGAGCCAGGGGCCGGGCCATGGAGGGGGACAGCCCCCCATGCGGTGGCTTGGGAATAGGGAGGGGCAAGGCCAGAGGACAGGCCCCCTGATGTCCTTAGCAGGACGGGAGGGACAAGCTCTGAGAGCACCAGTGAGAGGACTTCAGGTTTGGAGTTCTGGGCAGCGCTGTCCCTGCCACTCCCTGGGGCTGCCCATCTGGCTGCAGCCCCCCACCCACCCCCAGCCCTCCTCCTGGGAGCCTGTTGGCTCCTTGGCCTCCTGCCAGTGTCCACATGCAGTCTGTCCCCACGGCTTTTGGGGCACTGTGATGAGGCCAGCGCCGGTGGGTCCTGCCAGTCCCTTCCCAGGCAGGCAACCCCCGACCCGAGGATCTGCCCCTCACTGGGCAAAGACAGCTCCTCTACCACCTTCTCTCCTCCTGAACCAGCCGCATGGTGTCTGTGCAGGGTGGACACTGAGGGTCCAGCTGGACTCAAGCCTGGTGTCCGGAAGTCCAGCAGTGCTGGGGGCCGGTCACAGGGGCGGGGCAGAGGGCTTCCCTCTTCCCGACCTCCTTTCTCATGGGCACAGTGGCGGCCCCTCAGGCCTGGGACTGGCCTGTTCTTGGGAGGCTCACCCCACCATGGTGCCTGTCTGCCCCACACCCTACAGCGGCATCTGGGTCTTGCCCCTGGGCTGGCAGTGGTTCCAGCGACTCCCTGCCCTGGCCTGGGCTCAGCGCTTCACTCCTGTCCTGGGGGTCCACCTGGCTGATCCTGCCAAGACCCAAGGCCCTCCGAGCTGCTCAGCACGGCCTTCATGCGACACGCTGGCGTCCCCACCCACGAGAGCCTACACGCACGCACCACCCCAGAACCCTTATTCAGCCCCCTTAGCCTGAGCCCCTCTCTCTGCCCCCTGCATAGACTCCCACTCCACACTCCGGGGCTCCCTGAAAGTGGGTCTGCTCCCTGAAAGCGCTGCCCAGAACTCCTCTGAAAGATATGTCCCCGCCCCTCAGAAAGCCCTTGTCCCCCCCAAGTCCCAGAACCTGAGCTGGCCACCTGCTAGCTGCTGGCCACTAAGCCCCAGGCCCTTCAGCGAGAGCAGAGCCAGGCCTGGTCTGGCTGGTGCCCTCAGGGTCCTGCTGCCTACCCACCGCCCTACCTGCTGTCCTCAGCTGTCAGGCTCACCAGAACCGGCCCCCTCCACCCCATGCAGCCCTGGGCCCATCATGGGCCTCCCTTACCTTCCCCCCTGCAGCTGCACAGCCCAGGTCACGGGGAGGAGGGGGTCCAGCCCAAACGAGGGAGGAAGGTCCCAGGCGCTGCTGGGCTCTGGCTCAGGGTCCACCTGGAGGCTCTGGGGCCCCTCTTAGTGCTGGACCCAGCCAGGGGACAGTGTAGACACGGTCGAGTCTCAAGTTACGGGGACAGGGCCGGCTCACAGAGCTGGCTCACACGGTTCTCATGGCCCTGCTGTGTCACCCAGTGTGATATGAGCGCCTGCCTGCCCGGAGGAGGGCGGGTCTTTTTGGGCCACCTGTGGCCTGGCTGGGAAGTAGAGGCAGACACCTGGAAACCCACCCAGATGTGAGGGTTCCACTATAGGCAGCTTGGGAAGACAGGGGTGGGAGGGGGCTCAGGCCTGATTGGGACAGTTGTGACTGCCGGCCCCGGACTGACCACACACTCCTTGGGGGTGTCCAGGGGTCCCCTCACTGTTACTGCATCTTTAGGATCTTCAGGGACCCCAGAGGTCAGGGCACCCAGCTTAAGGACACCCTGCAGCCTGTGTGGGGCCCTTCTTCAGGGCCATCTGGATCCTGAGGTCCTGAGCCTGAACCCACCCACACCCTCCAGAGCTCCCTCCTGGAGGCTGTCCCATACAGTGGGGGCACAGGGGGGCCCTCAGCCCTAAGCTGAGGAGGCTACAGGAGGGAGGCTGGGGGGGGCGCAGCTGGAAGGACTTGCCCTCTGGTGTCACCCCAGGCAGAGTGAATGGAGGCACTGGGCGACCCAGTTCAGTGTCAGCTGACATCCCCAAAGTTCCTGGGGGACAGAACCGGCTAGTGTGGGGGGCACAGGGCAGGCCTGCTGAGCCCCCAGCTTGGGCACAGGCTCCATGTATCCCCCAGCCACTATGTGGAGGTGGGGTGGGTGCCTGGCTGTGGCAGCTGGCCTCTGGGCTGGGCAGTGGGGGTCCTGCGTGGGCCTCAAGTCCCTGCGTGGGTCTCCACCACCCTCTGTCCCTCAGGGGGCGGCCCTCTCCCGCAACCCGGCAACAGCCAGGCCTCATCCAGTGCAGATGGGCCAACCTGCCCGGGGCCACAGGGAGGCAGGCCACGAGCAGCCCCTGCCCCTGTGCAGCTCCCCATTCTGAGTCCCCGGCCACTGGCCCCATTGTTGGGGTGCAAGCTCCCCGCTGTGTGTGCAGCTTCCTTTTTCATGGGCCTGGGAGGAGGAGACTTCCTCTGTCCCCTTCCTTCCCTGCCGTCCACACATTCTTGCAGCTCCCACAGGGTTGTGGGGACTCCCAGGCCACGGCCCATACCCTCTGTGGTCCCCTGGGGGTGCTGGAGGGCCTGGGCCCGAGACCTTCTGGCCCCCGCCTGGGTGGACTCTCCCAGGAGTGGGGCGCATCTGGGGCTTTCCCCCCAGGGTTCATTCCATGCATTCTGTTCCAGGAGCCCTGGGGCCCCCACTGCTGCACCGCCCTTCTCGGCCCTTGGCCTGCTCTTACCCAGCTCTCTTGCCCCTCAGGAGCCCGCGGGAGAGAGGCTGTGGGGACAGGGGTGGCTGCGAAGGCCAGGACAGGGCGCAGGAGCCCAAGGAAGGGGCCTCCCAGGAGTGCAGGCAGGAAAGGCGGGGCCTTGCCCCAGCTCATAGCTCCAGCCCAGCTGGGGAGGCTCCAGGCTGAAGGAGTAAAGTCTCATTTTTCAGGAACTGCCTGGAGAATTAGCTACAGGCTGTAAAACAGGCCCTGGGCACCCAGTGCTGCCCAATCTCCTGAGGAAGGGGGGCAAAGGTTGGGATCTGCAGCCTCTGCTGCTGGGGCCCCTCCACATCCCTCTATAGACACTTCCCTGGGCTGCCTGCCTGCCTCTGCCCTGCACCCAGTCTCCTGCCGCCCCAGCTTGGCCTCCCAGACTCCTCCTGGCTAGGCTGTTGTTCCCCAGGGTCTGAAGAGTGGGGTGCCTTGAAAGTTAGGGTGCACCTCCTTCAGCATCTCACGTCCAACCCTTTGAGCTGTGGGGGCTGTGGTGAGTGTGGGAGGGGGACGCTGCGTACCCTACACTTGGGCCTGCTTCTGGGCCAGCTCTTCTTGTTGCCCCCCTCTGCAGGGGCTGTGGGGGTCTCCCCAGGCTGCCAGCTAGGCTTGTGGCTGTGGGGCCTGCAGGGTGACTCCCTGGGCAGAAGGTCTAAGTGTCCTGAGGCAGTCACGCTGTCTGCCCCCACTCCTCATCCTGCTGCCTGCACCCCCACCCCCATGCCCCGCCCACCCCACCCTGTCCCACCACCCAGGCTCCCTCTTCCCCTCACTCACTGCTCTTCAGTTTTCTGGACACCCTGCCTTCCTCACAGGCAGGTCCTGAGCTGGGCATAGGCAGGAGGCGGGGAGGGGCCTGGGGGAGCAAGGAGCTCAGGTACTGGGTGCCCCAGTCTGGATTCCACTCCCCAGCCCCACCCCAACTTCTCTCCTGCCCCCCAGCCCAGGACCCTCCTGCCTCCCCGCTCCATGACGCCCCTGGCTCTACTGGGCTGGCACCAGAGACAGCTGTCATTTTGTTCCCAGCGTCCCCTTGTCTGGCCCTGCCTCTCCCACAAAGCTCCTGGGGAGCTGAGCTCAGGACTCAGGTCAGACAGAGGAAAAGGGAGGAGTGAGGAGGAGCTATGGGGACTGAGGGGGATGAGGAGGACTGAGGGGGAGTGAGGAGGACTGAGGGCGCGTGAGGGGGAGTGAGGGGGCTGGTAGGCCGACACGTGGGAGGACAGGCGGGAGTGTGCGCGTTCACATGGATGTGTGGGCGGGCGGGCAGGTGCGTGGACAGGCAGGTGGGAGTGTGGATATGCAGGCGGGTGCGTGGACGCATGGACGTGCGGGCGGGTGGGTGTGGGCCTCGTGGGCCGATGACCGTGGGCTGGGCCTTCTGGGCCTGGGCGGGACGAGGAGCCCTAAGCTCCTTAGTCAAATTCTTCCTCATTGCCACACAGCCGCCTCAGTGACCACAGCCTGGACCGCGCCCAAGGGAGGGTGGCCACGCATAAACTGCCTGTGGGCTAGAGGGCTGGGGCGCCGTGGTCCCCAGCACCGGTCCCCCAGGGTGGCCTGGCCTAGAGCTCCCAGACATGGACGTCTGTGGGTTGGCCTGGGCGTCTCTGGGATAGGACAGAGCCCACCTCTCGTCCAGCCCCAGATCCTCTGGGGACAGAGGCTGCAGGCTGAGGCCGTGACTCAGGGCCTAAAGTTTTGGCCTGTCCATACAGTTCCAACACTGAGGGCAGAGTCCCCTCAGGACACGGGTGGCTGTGGGGCCTTTGTGCCCCTGAGACAGCAGAGCAGAGGCTTGAGGAGCCCTGGGGAGGGAGGCCCTTTCTGGCAGGATGGCCAGGGTGTGAGGATAGGTCAGGGGCCAGCCAGGCGGACCAGCTGGCCAGCCAGGGGCCTCCAGGGCCAGCTCTTGACCCAGGGGAGGAATAGGGCCCAGGAGGCAGGGCAGGCCCAGGCGTGGCCTGCTAGGCACTCACTCTGACTTTATGAGATTCTCCCCATAAATGTGTTCAGAATCCTGACCTCGAAGGCAGAAGGCCATCTCTGGAGGCCATGTGGGAGGAGGTCGGGGCTCCCGGGTTGTCTGTCCTCCCCTGAGATGGGGCTGGGCCTCCGGAGGTCCTGGGGCCCACCAGGCTGAGCATGAGCTGGGGCTTGGCCCCTGGGGCCTGGGGGCTGCACAATGGAGACTGAGTCCCCACTCTGGCCCACACTGACCATCTCTGTGGCTGGCCATGTCCGTAACCTGTGTGTTCATCTGAGGTTCTAGCCCCAGGCTTGCTGGACACAGGAGGCCCAGCGGAGGGCCAGACTGTGTTGTAGACCTCAGGTCTGGGCTACCTAGATGGGCCACAAAGGAGGGGCGGGAAATTCAGAGTCCAGATCAGGGCTGCTGAGGCCAGGCGGGAGGTGCATGGAGGGCGGGACCACGGTGGCTGAGGTGGGCCTGGTGGCCTCACAGGGAGACCAGCACTGACCTCAGAAGGTGCCCTGTGGGCCCGGGCCCCACCTCCTGCCTCCGTGGGGGAGAGGAAGGGGCAGGGCCGCAAGGGGTGGGGAGGCTGGGGTCAGGTTCAGGTTCGCCCCTTCCGGCAAATCAGGAAGCCTCCATGGCCCCACCGCCCGCCGTAACCATGCCAAAGTCCAGCAGGTTTGGGCTCTCCCTGAAGGCTTCTGGGTGGCTGCCCGCCGGCAGGCCAGTGCTGTTCATGGGCTACTTCTTCCCAGAGTGGCAAGCTCTAGACATTGGAGGGGGCGCGGAGGACACCTGCCCTTGAGGCTCCTCTATGCATGACCCTCACCATCTGGGTTGGGGAAGGCCCACAGCCTCCAGCTGAGGTTAGAGGCCCCAGCGCCGCAGCCTGAAGGAGCCAGGGCTGGGGCCAGGGTGGGCATCTCAAGAGGGCTTGTGCCGAGCACAGAGCATCCTGGATCTGCTGCTGCAGTGGGGCCCTGGGACTGTTCCTGGCCTGGACCCGGTGCCTTAGAACATAGGGGCGAGGCCCAGAGCTGTGCATCTCAGGGAAGAGGCATGAGCAGGGCACACCTGACCCCACAGGGCTGTGCCTGGGCTGCCTCCCACTCTTCCTCTTGCCTCTTGCACCTGGGGGCCCTCAGATGCTGCCAGGAGGGCCAGCGACACCTGGAGATCATGGAGGCCAGCAGAGTAGGCTCGGTCAGGCCAGGGGCCCAGAGCCTAGCTCTGCTGTCAAGACCCTACCTCTTTAGCTGGCCATTGCGTGGGCTGGGGGGCCTGGGCATTCAGTTCTAGCACAATCCCCAGCAGTGCCTACACCAGCTTGACTTTATGCCCATGTGGCAGAAGTCCCCTGTACAGGCTCCACCTTGCCTGGGCCTGCTAAGGCCCCTGTGGCCGCGCCTCCCGGCTTTCTCGGGTCAGAGGCTGGTTGCCGTCCAGGAGCCATGAGCCAGTGGAATAGGATGAGAGGACGAGCCCCTGCTGGGCAGTGGGGAATGTGCACGCAGCAGCGGGAGCTTCCAGCTCAGGCTCCCTGTCCCTTGCCCTGGAGGAGGGTGTAGAGGGGACATGAGGGTGCATGGGCAGATGCTGCCAGGCTGTGCCGCCTCACTCCCAGGGATGGCCTTGCCCAAACTACAAGCCCTGGAAGCTGCTTCCCGCAGCCCAGGTGCATACCAGGCCCCACTCACACTTGCACACAAGCATCACACCCACGCTGCACAACACTCACTCCCTCCTGTCCCCACTCATACTTGTGCCTGCAGCACACTCACCCACCCTGGGAGCACTGCACGTACTCCCTCACCACACCACACTTGTCCACATTCTGCTTATGCTGACACTCCTGTCGACAGGCTGACACTCACATTGACAGGCTGACACGCTGATACTCACGCTGACACTCATGCTGACATACTGTCACTCTAACACTCATGCTCACACTCCCTGACACTCGCACCTTGACACACCCCGGGGTTTGCCCACCCACACCACTCACCTGCATGCTGTGCACACCTGCGTCCACTCTCACACCAGCACGTGCATGCTCACTCTCACCCTGCTGTGCCCGCCCCCACCTTCCACAGTCCCTGCACGCTCACATGCACTGGCCCCTGGCTCCTGGCTCAGGCTGCATCAGCTGCAGGCCCTGCCTTGCCCCTGCCTTGCCCCTGCCCGGCCTCTGGGGCCTTACCCAGGGCTGTCCCACAGCCACGGCTCTTCCAAAAGGGGTGATGGTTTCAGTGAAGTGTTCGTGCTCCCCAGTGGGCACTGTGGAGTCCTCCCCAGGCCCACCCTGCATCTGGCCAGCTTGTGCTGCTTGGGCTGGGCATGTTAGCACTGAGGTGAGTCTGTGAACTTGGGGCCCACTCCCTCCTGTGCCTTCAGACCTTTAACCCACAGCACCCTCAGACCTCGTGCTTAGTTGCCCTGGTGACCCCAATCTTTGCCAGTCTCCACAGCCTCTCCCTGAAGCCTCAAGGTTGGAGCCACGTATGGAAACTCTCTGGTCGCAGACGACCGGGGCCCTCCCTGTCCCTCCAGGGCCCTCTTGCTGTATCTGGGCGGGCCTGGGGGCCTCTGCTGCCTGTGGCCCCAGTAAGCTCGGACCCAGCACTTCTGTGCCCACCATGGGGTGCTCAGCCCTGTGGGGCCTCCAGGGGGTGCTGGGCGGGCAGTGGGGAGAAGTTTGCCTTTGCAAGAAGCCACCGAGCTGTCCTCCCAGTGGCTGCCAGCACCGTGTCCTCCAGCCCAGCAGGGTCACCCTGATGGACAGAGAGTCTCATCCCTTAGGGACAGGCTACGTGCGTGCTCCTCTCAACAGTAGGTGAGGCGTGTTTACATCTCTGGCCTGTTTTTAGGTCTCTTTGTCCGTTTTCTTACCAAGTTTACAAGCATGTTGTGTGCTTTGGATTCTAGTCCTTATCAGATGTACATTTTGCAAACATTTTCTCCCCTCTGTGGCTTCTCCCCATTGTCCTTCCGGAGCGGCGTCCTTGTCTGGAGTCTGTGCTGCTCCCTCCTCCTCCAGCAACCACCCTGGGCCTGTTCCTGCGGTCTGGGGTCTCCCAGTCAGGGTCTCCCACCTGGCCTGTGGCCTTGGCTTGTTGTGGGGCCGAGGGTGTGACCCGGCCTGTTCCTCCACTGCGGGCCTGGGGCTCTTCCCGGCTGTCTGTCTGTCCCGTGCCCCCACTCCCCAGGCTGTGTGTCTTGAGTCAGGAGCTTAAACTCAGGGTCACAGGGCCCAGGGCTTCCATGCGGGGATGTCCCCCGGAGCCCCGGCTGCCCCATGCTTGGGCTTCTGGCCTGGGGATAGGCGGCGTCTCCATTTCTTAGAGCTTCCATTTCCCCTGAAGACTTTATCCCCTTTCCTCACGTAGGTCCCTCTTGGACCTGTTAGATTAGCACCTACGTGGTTCTTGGTGGGTGGGATTGGTGAATAGTTTGGGTGGCCAGCCCCAAGCTTCGAGCTTCGCTGCTTTGCTTTTGCTGCGCGGCTTGGCTGCGGTGGCTCGCTCCTCTAGGAGCTTTTGCTGATTCTTGGGATTTTCTACACAATCATGTCACTTGGGAACCACACGTCTGCTGCCGGCCTGACCCGGCCTGTCCACCCTGAGGTCAGCCATGTGCGGCCGCAGGACGCTGGGGAGCCCGCACCACTTTTCCATCTCCAAGACAACTTTTTGCTTCACCTGAAGCTAGTTAATTATTATGTGGTGCTGCTGCCGCCCCACTTCCCTGCCCCTGCTCCCTCCTGGGGGCCTCCCCTGCCCCTGGGCCCAAGCCTGCTCCCACTGTTCGGTCTGGGGGCTTCTCCCTGGCCCTCTGGACTCGCTGTGCACACTTGCTCCCTGGCACAGGGACACCTGTGCCAAGATAACCCGTAGGAGCCGGCGCCTGGACATGACCTTCCCACAGGAAGCTCTGCTGCCCTGCCTGGTGGAGCCCAGGCCTGAGTCCTTCTGACCCCTCCTCGGTGGGGTTGCTTCATTGCCCTCCTCCGCCCCTCCCCTCCTGCCCTCCTCCTCCACCTCCTCCCCCTTCCTGTCCCCTTGCTCCGCCCTCCTCCTTCCCTTCTCCCCCCACCCCCTCTCGTCCCTCCTTCCCCTACCATGAAGCGTAGAGAGCAAGTCTGACCTCACTCAGGGCACTAAAGTCCCCCCGACTCACTTGCCTTCATTCTGGAGTCGCTGTGACTACCTGGCCTGCCTCTGAAGCCCTGTGCTGTGTTTTCCTCCCCCAGGTTTAGCCTGTGTCTGTGTCTGTCTATCTGTGGGCTCTGCCCAGCTGATTCCCACCCTCCCCCCCCATCTTGGCTGCCCCCTCTGATGTGGCCCCTTCCTTGCTGGCCTATCTCCGACAGCGTGGGCTAGTGGGGAGATGGGCAGCTTGGGCACCCTTCCTGCCAGCCCAGCACAGAGGAACAAGGGAGCCGTGCCTTGTTCACAGCAACTGGGGCCCCGCCAGCAGGCCTAGGCCCTGGTGCTGCTCTTTGCAGCCGTTCAGAAAGGTCCAGCGGTGTCTTTAGGGAGGGAAAGGGGCAGAATCCTGATTGCAGTGGCCAGGCCCAGACAGCCCTCAGTCTGAGGCTTGAGGCATAGCCACTGCAGCCCATGCCCTTGGGCCGTCGGAGGGCCCAAGACATCGCTGTCCTGTGTGCCTGCCGCCCGCTGCCACCTTGGCGAGCCCTTGTCCCCGCAGCACCTCGTGCATATCAAAAGTCAACAGTCCCGTGGACAGCAGCACCAGACACCTTATCAGCTGGGTGGTCGGAGGGTGGCTGAAGGTCGTGAGGTGGACGCCCCGGGGCACCAGTGGCGGGTCCCTGCCCGGGTCCCCCCTGAGAGCACAGTGGGCTTGCTTGACCCTGCACCTTGTGTGCTGCAAGCGGAAAACTCTCAGGACTTTTGGGAGCAGCTTCCGGTTCCCTGGTTTAGAACGGAGGCCAGGCCGCCAGGCCCCTTGACTTTGCTGGGAGCTGGGGCAGCGGTAGTCAGGTGAGGGTTTTGGTTTCCCCAGGCCACTCCAGACACCCTCTTTCTGCCTCACTGCTTCTCTTGGGGGCCCCAACCTGACTGACCTGGGCTTCCACCCGCTCCCCTGGGCCTCCACCTGGCACCCCCCCACACACCTGTCCCCAAGGGGCCTCTACCTGCAGAGGCCCCCCTGCAGAGGCCTCGCCTGGCCCCTGTGATCTGAGCGGGCTGCCTTGTTTCCAGCCGGGTTGGGGCACATTTGCTGGGGTGTGGGCCTCAGGGAAGCCGAGCCGGAGCCCGTGGGGGTCTGCTTGACCTGTGGGTGGCAAGAGAGCTGCGGTGGCTGAGGAGTGTGCACCTTGCCCTCTGGGGGTCTTTTGGGGCCCCTTTCCACACAGGCCAGGACTTTCTGGGTGTCAGCCTCGGACACAGGGAAACAGGGAGCCCCAAAGTCCCCAGCCTTGGTGCATCCTCACTCCTGGCCTCACCATGACCTGGTCAGAGAACTGGCGACTTTCCTGGGAAGCCATTAGCAATTTTCTTTGTTTAATTTAAAAATGGACTGTTCTCAAGGCTATAAACTAGGATGTCCCAGCTACTGCGGTTTGCACCGGGCGCCTCGCTCCTGCCCCCAGCGCCAGCCCCCCCCAACTTGGGAGCCGCCCTAAGTGTCCTCCCAAACTGTGGTGTCTGCACCACTGCAGGCAGGAGGCTGTGGTCAGTTAGCTCATCCTCCAGGACATGCCCGACAGTACCCCTCCTGCCCGACACGTTCACGGCATCCTCACATGGTCCAGCAGCCCAGCTGTGACTCACAACTCGACCCCACAGGCAGCACAGAGCCACCGGGGCCCAGCGGGGCACCTCAGAGTTTGCAGGTCTGGGCAAGCGTGCTGGTCTGTGCCTGGCCCACTTGTCCTGCCAGCTCCGCTCTCAGGGGCCCGTCGGCCTAGTTCTCGTGTCAGGCAGGGTTCACTGCTGGCGCGTTAAAGTAAAACCTGGGGTTTGCTGTGCCACTGCAATGTGCGGACTCAGCTGATCTCGATGAGGGGCCTGTGGAGGGGCACCGCTCGCCTGACCCAGCCCGCACTGCCCGGGCGCCTCCAGAAGCGGCCATGGGCCTCCGGCCTTTGACCCCAGTCAGAGCTTTGTAATTAGGGCTAAAGCGCGTGTTGCCCGGTCGTTAGCCCCAGCAGCCTAGCTGTTCTGTGCTTAATTAGCTGTAACTCTGGCCGACAGTCACTCAGCTACCGCGGCCTGCAGGCCACTCTGCTGGCGTCCTGGCCGGAAGCTGCGGCCCCTCTGCCTGGCTTCTGCCTCCCTTGGTACTGGGTCCGTGCCCGAAAGCCGGTGTCCCTGGCTGGTTAAGCAAAGTAGGAGCTGCGCAGCTGTGTGTGGGCTTCGCTGTGAGGTGGATGTTTGTAGCTTAAGCAGCCCTGTCCAGGACCTCAGCTCTGGGCACCCCGCGGCATCGGCACCGCACAGGCAGTCAGGCCCTAAGGGGGCCATATGCCTCAGCTGTCCTCATCACCTCGAGCCCAGCTACCTTTTGCCCATCACTGCAGGCCAGTCTCCCCGACCAATGAGCACGAGGGGCGCATTCACAAGGCTGCCTCGGCCCACGCCTGCAGGGCCCCAGGTGCTGCCCTGTACACTGGCCCTGGACCCCACTGCCTGGCTTCTGCCCCCCTTGGTACTGGGTCCGTGCCCGAGAGCCGGTGTCCCTGGCTGGTCGTCAGGGCCTGTGTGGAGGAGGAGCCACCACTGCCTGCTGCATGACCGTCTCTGGCTGGAGATAGAGATAGGCCAGGGCTGAGCACAGTGCAGTGAGTCTTGGTGGCCGAGTCTGTGGCCCCTCTTACGATGCTGGGTCTGGCAGTGGGGACCCTGGGAGGGATGGCCCCGAGCCCCAGCTTCCCGTCTGTCCACCCCTCCACCTTTCTTGCTTCCCCAGAAGTCCATTTGGCTCCAGGGCCTGCCATCTGGAGGTGGACACACCACCGATCCCAGCATAAGCCCACTGCCAGCCACATGGCCAGGGCTGGGGCCTTGGGGCACAGACACACAGACTCTGAAGACACCGTGATGCGTCCAGTTGCCGAAACACTAACAAACAGTCCTTTAAAAGAACCGAGTCTTCAGTTTCGTCTGTGCAGTGCCATTTGCTGCCTCGTGAAGGGTGGGCAAAAGAGTGGAGATGGCAGAGCCACCTGCAGGCCTGGATGAGCCCAGGAGGGCCAGAACTGCCATGTGCCAGGGGCTCAGCTCTGGGTGAGGATGGATGGTGGTAGGGAGATGGGTCTCCCCGCACCACGCACTAGAAAACTGGATGGGGAGGGCAGCGAGCCAAGAGGAGCAGAGCACGGCCCTGCTGGCCCGCCCCGCCCACAGGTCCCAAGGCAGGTCGGGCTGCCCCTAGCCCACCACAGCAGCAGGAGTGAGACAGAGGCGGAGGACAGCGTCTTCTGACGCCAGGGCGGGGACGATGGGGCGCGAACACAAGCAGTCCAGGCGGAAACAGGCGGCCCTGAGGGGCCAGGGCACAGGCCCAGAGCAGGACTCGGCAGCTTGGGTTCTGACCCAGACATCTGGCCACAGAACATCTGGATAAAGATCAGCTTTTAATTCGGGGCAGAGTGGCTGTGGGTGGAAGGGCACTGCAAGCGTCTGACTGAAGGATGGAGGAGGGAACTAAGAGGACAAGGCGGGGCCAGTACCTGGGCAGGTGGGCTGGGGCGTGGCCAGGACGGGGATGGGGGGGACGGGGGACATGAGCACAAAGCTGGGTCTCCGCAGGTGTAAGCAGAGGTGCATCTCCCATCTCACTGGGATTTGGGGGACGGACAGGGCCGTGGGAAGACTTGCTCTGGAGTTGGGTAGATCCTCCTGTCTGACAACGATTTAAATTTTTTTTGTTATTAAATTCAAATAGTTAAATTGAATGTTAAAATTTAGAAGACAGTGTAGGAAAGGGAATGGTTTTTTAAGGTGTAATAAGTCCAAAAGTTGTAAAAACAAAAGACCAACAAATTTACCTTATATAGACGTCTGCATCTAGCAAAGAGATGTCAGTGAAGTAAAAGCCCAGTGACCTCCTGTGCTGTGCAGACACCTGCGCAGAAAAGCCAAGGAGCGCTGGGGCACGGGGCTGCAGGGCCCCACCGGGCACCGGCCTGGCAGCCGGAGAGTGCACAGGTCTAGCCGCAGGTGCCTCTGCAGACACTGAGTGCAGGGAGCAGGGCCAGTCCGCTGCGGAGCAGGGGAGTAGGGTGAGTGGGGCACCGGGCTTGCCTCTGAGCAGAGGTCAGCCCACCTTCATCCAGGCCAGCGCGCAGGCCACAGCCACACTGGCTGGCGGCACCACAGGGACTCTGGGTGCCCTGGCTCTGCCTGGACCTGCTCGCGTAACCGCAGGGAAACCCACAGACACCAGCCCGCGGCCAAGCTGAATGGGGAGAGGTCGTGGTAGAGGACACGCTGGGGCGGGGCCGCTATCTGGCCATGAGGGCCACTTGGTGCTGCCCTGTGGCACCACTGCTGCACTGGCGGGTCCACACTGCACCCGTGGGAGGGGCCTACACTGCACCAGGGCAAGGGCCTTTGCAGATGCCTGGCTCCTCCCCTCTGGACACCTGCGGGTGGAGCCCGCGGAGAAAGCACATTTTGCAGACCAGCTGGCAGCCCTGGCGGCCGTCAGAACAGCCACCCACCCCAAGCAAAGGAGATTGGTGATAGCTGGCACCAACAGAAAGCAGGCCCAGTGCCACGAGAAGGGCATCACCACCTCCCAGGCCTCCTTCCAAGGCATGGGTGGCCGAGGGTCCCCTGTCCTCAGGTGGGGGCCATCCTGTGCATCCCAGGGCTTTGGCCCTCAGTTGCCCCCAGGGCTGTGGTCCTGCATGTCCGGCAGCTTGTTCAAGGCAAGTCCCTTTGCAGGTACGGTGGGGCCTGTAGCCCACCAGCGGGCACCATGCCCAGCCCCAGGGGACAACTTCCAAGGGGGATACAAGACATGAGGCCAGAGGCTGGTGGGGCTCACTGCATGCTTCCGGCACTGCAGCCGCCCTCTGAGGTGGAGGCCATGGATTGGCAGCATCAACACTAATCCCCATCACCCCAGATTACCAGGGTGGAAACCACCAGGGCTGGCCCAGGTCAGGGAGGGAGGGCAGAGCTGTGGGCCCACCTCGGCCCCCCGCCCTTCGACCACCGTCCTCCCGCCCTTCGACCACCGTCCTCCCTGGTGTCGGCTCTGCCTGCTGCCCTGAGCTGCAACCACAGCCCGAGGGCTCTCAGTAAACAGCTGAGTGAGCAGGGGGGCAATGGGCCTAGTGCTGCTCCCGACATTCCAGCTGTTTTGCAATCGTGCTTCCACTTGGGAGCCATCATGTCGCCTTTCCTGTCTTAGCAGAACAAAGTTGTCAGCTTGGGCCCTGGCACTCGGGGTGTGGGCTCCCCTGGAGCCCAAGGTCCTCACAGGGCTGGTGGGCTGAGGCCAGTGTGGGCTCCTGGAATCGGTGGGCAGCAGCCTGGAGGTGGCGGCTCAGCCAGGCCTGTGCTGAGCTGGAAGTGCACTGGGCCCCCGGCAGGGAGAGGGCTTGGCATCTCGGGACAAGCTGGTGCCGCCGGCGTGGCCAGGCACAGTGCCCAGGCGGGCACTGACCGCTGGCCCTGCCTCCCTGCAGGCTTCCACCTGTCCCACAAGGTCACCAGCGTGGTCCCTGAGAGTGCCCTGCTAATCGTGCTGGGCCTGGTGCTGGGCGGTGTCGTCTGGGCAGCCGATCACATTGCCTCCTTCACGCTTACGCCCACGGTCTTCTTCTTCTACCTGCTGCCCCCCATCGTGCTGGATGCCGGCTACTTCATGCCCAATCGGCTCTTCTTCGGCAACATGGGCAGCATCCTGCTGTATGCGGTCATCGGCACTGTGTGGAACGCGGCCACCACCGGCCTGTCCCTCTATGGGGTCTTCTGCAGCGGCCTGATGGGTGAGTGGGCGCCACCTCGGGGCCCTGGGCCACCTGTTTTAGGAGCCAGCGAGCTGTGAGCAGCCAAGGGGTCAGGACTGCAGGCCCTCTAGTGCCAGCTTCACTGGCTGATGATGGCCATGGACAGGGTCCCTCCCTGGCGCCCGCGGACCAGCCTGCCAACCTGCCTGAGAAAGGATTCCTGCCAGACCAGGTCGGCGGGCATTGGGTGGGGCCATGGGTGCTTCTTGCAGGAGCAGGCGGGGTACCCCATTGCCAGGCCCAGGAGACCAGAGCAGCCATGGTGGGGCAGCTGAAGGCCCCGTAGTGTGTGGGTGTCCTTTCTGCTCCGCCCGGGCCCTCCCCGGCTGGCCTTTCCTGCAGTCTGGGTTTCCGGACTGGGTCTGGCTCTGCTCCTGGCAGCCACCCAGCTGGGAGCACCACTCTGCCTGGGAACTGGGGCAGGTGAGACCAGGCTCCTGAGTCACACACGGCCCGGCCTGCAGATGGCCCTGGGCCTCAAAGCAGGGCACGTTCTTGGCTTATGGGCCTAGCCGGAGCATGGGGGACACAGCCTGCAGGGAGCCGCTCTGCTCACCAACCTCATTCCCCCAGGCCCAACCTGAGATGCCCAGCAGGCTAGCTTGGGTCCCAGGCTACACGGATGCTACACTGAGGCCAGGGGTAACCAGACCAGACCTGAGACAGCTCAGCAGTCCTGGTGCCAGGCCCAGGACATGTGGGGGGCCAAGCAGGGCCCCCCCAAAGGGAAGCCATTGTCCAGGGCCTGTGCTCAGCCCCCAGGAAGTGACTGTCACATTCTGCCATAGCCGAGGTCTGTACAGAATAGCACCTCGGCCACTTGTGTCCCCAGCCAGAGCGCACCCCCACATAGGGTCTTCCTGAAGCTCAGGACAAGATCCGCCAAGCTCTAGAAGGCCAGAGAAGGCCCGTGGGGTGGAGAGGCACAGCTGGGGCGCCAGCACAAGGCCCCGCGAGCCTTTCTAGCCGCAGGCCTTCTGTCAGGGGATCCCTGGCCAATGGCGCTACGTGCCCCAAGGCCCTGGGCCTGACCCAGCTGGGACAGCATCACCCTGGGCCTTCAGCTGGTCTCTCCAGTACCTGCTGCGGGCAGGTTGAGAATTTTCTTCCAGAGGTCCTGGGTCGGGTTCCCCTTCCATCTTTCCCCTTACCAAGCAGTCAGAACCCCCCTTGTGGCCTGACTGCCCCCTCAGTCCACTTTCAGGTTGGGAAGGCCCTGGCCAGGCTTCCCTCTGCCCCGGCC
The DNA here is from genome assembly GCA_019455555.1 of Galemys pyrenaicus. Taxonomy (NCBI): domain Eukaryota; kingdom Metazoa; phylum Chordata; class Mammalia; order Eulipotyphla; family Talpidae; genus Galemys; species Galemys pyrenaicus. The sequence goes on along the minus strand of JAGFMF010011799.1, from coordinate 11,678,687 downwards.
ATGCAAGCGTGGGGCTGAGTTGGCGGGCCCAGTGGAGACATTTGCTGGGAAGTGGGGGTCTGACTGTGACCTACTGGTGAACTGGGCCATGAGACCACCAGGAAGGAAGCGGGCACAGGGCCGTGCATTTCAGGAGCTCGGCAGAGGGAGTCGGTGGGACAGCACTCCCTCCCCCAGCCCTTTCCTCCAAGCCCAGCCCTGCTTCCTCCCAGCACCCCACCTGTCAGACCTCCTGGTAGGGCTCCCTGGAGGGCTGGTCTGGGGAGAGGAAGGGGCAGGGCCGATTTCCTGAGGGCAGGCCAGGCTCCCCTCGCAGCCAGACCAGTTTTCCTGGAGGGCTGGGGCCAGGGAGGAAAGCTGGTGTGGATGGAGTGCCATCCTGGGGTGCAGCCCCATGGCCCCCATGCTGCAGCCTGAAGCTGTGCCTGGCCCCTCCAGTGCGCTTGCTCCGGGCCCAGTGGCCAGGGAGGTGGGGGGACCTGCCTGCAGGGCTTTGCTCCCCTGACAGACCCACTGTCACCAGGGGACCTGGACATTGGGCTGCTGGACTTCCTGCTGTTCGGCAGCCTGATTGCTGCCGTGGACCCAGTGGCTGTTCTGGCCGTGTTTGAGGAAGTGCATGTCAACGAGGTTCTGTTCATCATCGTCTTTGGGGAGTCATTGCTCAATGACGCCGTCACTGTGGTGAGCAGGCAGGCGGGGCCCTGCCAGGGCCGTGGGTCAGGGAGATGCCTTGAGGGGCAGTGGGTCCCCAAGCCAGGGCCCCTCGGGGGAACAAGCACAGGAGCATGTCACCTGCAAGTGCCTGGCTGTGACCTCCAGGTGGGGTCTGCAGCCCTAGTGTCCCTCTCTGGCTGTGCTTCCCCCATGCTGGGTGGGCCTCACTAGGCACGGCCACTCGTGCTGCGTAGTGGCCCCTCTGGGGCCCGCGGGAGCCACACGCACCTGACTTCCTGCAGACGCTCCCCCAAGGGGTGGGGGCTGGCTCACAGATGGTGCATGTGAGGGGCTCCCCAGCAGGGGCCGGGGTTGGCAGGCCATGTGGGTAGCACTGGGCCCACGCAGCCAGGTTGGCTCTGTGCAGTGAGCCCAGAGGCATGGGCTCACTGCCCGTGGGTGTTCACCGGCCCTGTTGGGCTTGTCTCCATGGAGACAGGTGGGGACATGGGAAGCCACAGAACACCCCTAGCACTGGTCAGGTAACACCCCTAGTACTGGCTCAGTAGCTGCCCTGGGACAGCCCAGCACACTCCCTGCTCACCCGGGCCTGGCCCCCACATGGCTCCCCGACCTTTGCCTGGGCCCCGACCTGGCCCCACACACTTGCAGCAGCGGGACCTATAGTCCTGTCTCTGCTCTGAAAGGGGCCACGACCCAAGAAATGCTCTTCCTCATGCCCCCAACTCAGCAGAGTAACCCCCACAGTGTCTGCCCCTGGGTTCTTATGAGGTAGGTGAGATACCCTCACAGGTAATTTGAGGCTTGAGGGTTAATCAGAAACACCAGCACAGGCTCGGTGGCGCCTGCCATGGGGCTTGGACCCTGGGAAGTCTGAGCCGCTGCCCAGCCCAGTTTCTCCACCCGCTCCTGCTCAGCTGCCAGCCCGCCGGCCCCTGCCCTTTGGCCCCAGCCCTTCTTGGCCACCACTCCCTCTGCCTGTGCTTCTTCTGGCCCGGCTGCCACAAGCCCGCCCAGCCACAGGCCCGCCCAGCCACGCTCCCCACAGACACCAGAGCTCAGAGGATGCACGTGATTTTCTCCCCAGGGGCTGACCCCCAGCCTGCGTGGTGGCTCCCCAACTCCCCTGCTTGGGTTCTGGCTTTTGACCCGAAGGCCTTGCAGGACGGAGCCCAAACAAGGACACACACAGGCTCAGGGCAAGCCCACAACCAGGCCCACAGGCAGTGGCGCAAGTGACACCTGTTGGAAACGTGACTGAGGACAGGGCACGGGGCTGGCTTTGCCGTGGGGGATGGGGGAGAGGCCAGCTTGGCTTCTGCAGCTTCCAGCCCCTTCCAGAATGCGCCTTTGCCTGGCCCGTGTCTTGGCACCACTGCCATGAGGGGCTCCCTCAGGTTCGGCTCAGGCTGCCTGTCTCAGCGGCCCTGTCTCCCCAGGTCCTATACAACGTGTTTGAGTCTTTTGTGGCCCTGGGCAGTGAAAACGTGACCGGCGTGGACTGCGTGAAAGGCATTGGTAAGTGGTGGGTGTGGACAGGACAGCGGGCCCCACGCTGTGGCTGTGCAGGAAGTGCCCCGGAGTCTCGGCACTGGGCCTCCTGTCCCAGCTGTGCTCCCAGTTTCTAGGGCTCCAGCCACCCTAGGAGGTTACGGTTATGGTCCCCTCCGACCGCCAGATGCTGGCTGGAAGCGGGAGGGTCCAGAGGCTGGTCAGCTCTCCTCTGGTGGGAGTGAGGGACCTGCCTCCTGGGGCCCAGCCTGCCCCCACCCGACTGTTGCATGGAGGCGGTTCGGAAGAATGGGCTGCTTGTTCCTGAACTTGGCGCCCGTGGGGTGTCAGCAGCACTTGGGAATGGTCTGGAGGCCAGCGCGGGTGGCAGCACAAAGGGCCCTTCAGGCTCTGGCCTCCCACCCCGCAGTGTCCTTCTTCGTGGTGAGCCTGGGGGGCACGCTGGTGGGGGTTGTCTTCGCCTTCCTGCTCTCGCTGGTGACGCGCTTCACCAAGCACGTGCACGTCATCGAGCCTGGCTTCGTCTTCGTCATCTCCTACCTGTCCTACCTCACGTCCGAGATGCTGTCCCTGTCAGCCATCCTGGCGTGAGTCAGACACCACGGCAGCCCTGCCCCAGCCCCCCTCTTCCTGCCCCCGCCCCCTATCCCCTCCCACCCCCATCCCCTGCACCTGAGGCAGCCACAGGGCTGAGTATCCAGTGTCTGACCTCTGTTGTGTTCTCCATGAGGCCTGGGCTCACAAGAGGGGCTCACAGTGCAGGCTGTCCTGGTGCTGGGGGGGACTTCAGTGCCCCCTGCTGGGCCTGGCCATATGCCATCCCCTGAACGGAGGGCCAGGCTGGGGGGAGAGGGGAGCCACGTCCCAGGAGCTGTGGGGGGCCCTGGGGCGGGTGCTCCAGCTCATGACCTTGCCCCCCGCCCCAGCATCACCTTTTGCGGCATCTGCTGTCAGAAGTACGTGAAGGCCAACATCTCGGAGCAGTCGGCCACCACCGTGCGCTATACCATGAAGATGCTGGCCAGTGGGGCCGAAACCATCATCTTCATGTTCCTGGGCATCTCCGCCGTGGACCCCCTCATCTGGAAGTGGAACACTGCCTTCGTGCTGCTGACCCTGGTCTTCATCTCCGTATACCGGGCCATTGGTAAGGGCCGGGAGGAGGCGGGAACCCCCTGGGCCTGCCCACTGTGCAGGCAGGGTTGGGGCTGCCAGGCCCGCAGGACAGCACACTGAGCCAGGCTGCCCGCAGGGGTCGTGCTGCAGACCTGGGTCTTGAACCGGTACCGGATGGTGCAGCTGGAGATCATCGACCAGGTGGTCATGTCCTACGGCGGCCTGCGCGGGGCCGTTGCCTTCGCCCTGGTGGTCCTCCTGGACGAGAGGAAGGTCAAGGAGAAGAACCTGTTCGTCAGCACCACCATCATCGTCATCTACTTCACCGTCATCTTCCAGGTAGCCCCTCGGGCCTCGGCCCCTCTCAGGCCCTAATTGGGTTTTGTAATTTTAGTAACTGGGAGCTGCTTTGTAGGTTTCCACGTGACCCCACAGGGGACGCAGCACCATTTGGCCTGAGCTGTACTTCCGGGCCGGTGCAGAGCCCCAGTTAGCGGGCACCTGGCGGGCCGCTGTGCCGGCTGACCGGGGATGGGCCTGGGGAGCCCGGGCCCCTGGGGAGGCAAGCCAGACTGACCTCTGGGCGGGGGGGCAGTGGTGTAGGCTCAGCCGACCCGGTGGGCCACGCAGGAGGCGCCCCTGCTGAGGTCCCGCCTGTGTCCCAGGGCCTGACCATCAAGCCCCTGGTGCAGTGGCTGAAGGTGAAGAGGAGCGAACACCGGGAGCCCAAGCTCAACGAGAAGCTGCACGGCCGGGTAGGGGTGGGGCCTTGGGCCACGAGGATCCTGGGCCGTGCGGGGTGGGGCCGTCCCAGATAGGCTCATCCACTGTCCTTGCTCCCCAGGCCTTCGATCACATTCTCTCCGCCATCGAGGACATATCTGGGCAGATCGGACACAATTATCTCAGAGATAAGTAAGTGCTGGGTCACTCCCGCTGGACAGAACGCCCCCCGTCCCCTTCCCACCCCTGGCCTTAGCACCGGGGAGGTGCCTGCAGGACCAGGGAGGCCACCTGACCCTGTTCTCACTGAGTCCTTAGGGAAGGAAAGCAGCCCTAGCTAGCAGCGGCTCGTCCTCCCTGGCCCCTCCCCAGAGCCCTTCCCCCAACCTCCCTCCCACCTCCTCTCTCCAGGACCCCCCCAACCCCTCCTCCAACCCCCCCTGCATAGGCCCCTTCCCTCATTCCCTCCCTCCAGGACTTCTCCCTCCAACCCTGTACCCCCCAGGGTCCCCTCTTCCCAAACTTCCTCCTCCCAAGGGAACCCCCTCCCCAGGCGCCCTCCTTCCTGGGCCCCCTGTGCCCTGCTCTGGACTGGTCTGGAACCCCCTCTAAGTCAGGGCCCATCCTCTTGACCCACACCACTGGCAAGCACAGGCCCGACAGCCCGCTTCTCACTGCGGTCTGGGCTTCCCATCTCCAGCCCCCACTGCCCTCCTGGAGGCTTCTGGGCCCAAGCACTGTTGGGAGCCTGGCACCCACAAGAAAGTGGAACCCAACCCTGGCGGGGGCGGCGCCTGGACAGGCCCCGGTGACTAGGCAGGCGGCTGCGCCCCACCCAGCGTGCACCCCTGGGCTGACTTCTGGCTGCCCCCAGGTGGTCCAACTTCGACAGGAAGTTCCTCAGCAAAGTGCTCATGAGGCGGTCGGCGCAGAAGTCCCGTGACCGCATCCTGAACGTTTTCCATGAGCTCAACCTGAAGGACGCCATTAGTTATGTGGCGGAGGTACTGGCCCTTTCCCAGGGTCTGTGGCGGGCGTGATGCCGGCACCAGACTCTGAGTGGGCAGATGCCCTGGCGCCCTGCTTCGACTCCACCCGCAGCCGACGTGATGCACCTGGGCCTCTGACACCCAGCACGTGTCCCCAGCACCCTCGTGGGGGAACTGAGGCGCAAGCCCCATGACTCCATGGACTGCCTTGCTGTGCTGGCAGGTGTGATAGCTGAGGCTGCGTGGCAGTTGTGGGCCCAGCTCCTACATGTGTGTGAACACATATGCTTGCATGCCCACCAGTCACACCTGTACACACGTGTACGGCACCACGTCACAGGACACACACACATGCACACAGACACAGCCCTGAGTGCACATGTGTGCATACCTGTGTGTGTCCACAAGGCACACGTTACACAGACCCATGCATCTGTGCCATGCAGCTGCCCTGTGCATGTGTATCTTTGCACATACCACGTACCTGCACGTGCCCGCACACACACACTGGACGTGAGGAAGGAAAGCCTCAGCCAGTGCTGCTGGCCGTCTTGCCTCTCCACCCCGGCCCAGCCAGCCCAGGGAGGGACCGCCCTTTGTGCCTGACCTGGGACATCAGTGCCCCTCTTGGGAACAGTCCAGGGCCTCACCCCCCTCTGTGAGGTCAGGGTTGGGCGCCACCTGCCTCTGGGTTCAGCCATGACCCTCCATCCCTCTCAGCTGCCCACCTCTCTCCAGACGCCACCCCACCCCGTGCCCTGTCTGGCTCTGCTTAGAACTGTTCTAATCTGACTCCCTCCAGTGAGAGGCCCGAGGCTTTTGGGGAGGGGAGGTGGGACACGTCTGCAGGGGACTGCCCAGCGCCCACTCAGGCTGGCGTCCTCATCTTCTCTTGCACAAAAGCCCCTCCCCTCCCCACCCCGCCCTCCCATGCTTGGCCTCCAAGGCGGAGGTGCAGTGGCAGCAGCCCTAGGAGGGCCTCCAGGGCCAGCTCTGCAGCTACCCTGCGGGCGGCCTGCAAGGAGGCCTGATGCAGGTGTCCCCCAGGGCGAGCGCCGCGGGTCTCTGGCCTTCATCCGCTCCCCCAGCACCGACAACATGGTCAACGTGGACTTCAACACTCCGCGGCCGTCCACTGTGGAGGCCTCCGTGTCCTACCTCCTGTAGGTGTCCGTCCTCCTGCCCCCCTCCACATGCCCCTGGGGCCATAGGGCACCCCCAAAAGCATAGCCACCAGCTCCTGTGACAGGCAGCAGCCAGCAGGCCGGGGGTCAGAGCCCCTGGGCGCTCCCAACTGACACCACAGTGGGGCGGAGAGGATGGGGGGCAAGGAGCAAGTGCCCAGCGTCCCTGCACCGACGGATTTGCCTCCACCTCCCGGCGGGTCTGCTGGTGGCTCCAGAGGCGGGCAGAAGAGGGAGTGGGGAGCCCTAAGGCTGTGGCCAAGCAGGCTATTCTGGGCCAGGTGCAGGCTGAGAATGTCCCAGCACAGGGTGCGGCCCTGGGCATGGGGTGGGCGGGAGACAGCTCTGTGGTCCCGCGTCCCACGCAGGAGGGAGAACGTCAGCGCCGTGTGCCTGGACATGCAGTCCCTGGAGCAGCGGCGGAGGAGCATCCGCGACACGGAGGACACGGTCGCCCACCACACGCTGCAGCAGTACCTGTACAAGCCGCGGCAGGAGGTGGGCGCGGACCTCGCGCGGACCTCCCCCACAGCCCGGGAGGGGCACCTCTGCCTGGGACACGCGGACCCTCTCGGGGCATGGAGAGCCGGGTGGGTGGTGGTCCTGGCTGGGAGCGCCCCCATGACGTCCCGCGCCCCGCAGTACAAGCACCTGTACAGTCGTCACGAGGTGACAACGAATGACGACGAGAAGCAAGACAAGGAGATCTTCCACCGCACGATGCGCAAGCGTCTGGAGTCCTTCAAGTCGGCCAAGCTGGGGCTGCAGCAGAGCAAGAAGGCGGCCAAGCTGTACAAGAGGGAGCGCGCCCAGAAGCGGGTGAGGGCAGTGGGGTCCCAGGAGGGGCCGTGAGTGGGGGCGGGGCAGGGGCAGGGTGGTGCCCTGTGGGGGGGGCAGGGCAGGGGCCTGGGGAGGTGCCCCCCATGGGTGGCCCCAAGGGAAGCGGCTGAGTGCTGGTGCCCTCCTGCAAGGGTTTCCTTCTGTCCCCAGAGGAACAGCAGCATCCCCAACGGGAAGCTGCCACTGGAGAACCCGGTGCACAACCTCACCATCACGGAGAAAGGTGCGTTGGCTTGGGCTGGGTGCCCAGGGGACAAGCGGCCCGTGGCGCTGGGTCGTGTGGGCTGGCTGCTGTTGGCGGCGCCCGTGGGCTGTGTCCCTCAGCACAGGCGCCTGCTGGCCCGTGGTCAGCCTCCATTTCTCCAGTGTGCATCCCCTCTCAAAAGGCCAGGTGTGGGTGGAGAGGGGCGCAGGGGCTCCTAGGGGTGGGGGGATCTGCCTTGCCCAGCCCCATCCTGACTGCCATCTGGGCTTCTCCCTTCACTGAGCTGCCGGCTGCCGCCGAAATCCGCCTGGGTCGCACTCAAGCTCCTGCACCCTGGCCACTTCCCTCCTGCCCGACCTTGCCTAGATCTGGAGCTCTCGGAGCCCGAAGAGGCCCCCGATGACACCGCCGAGGAGATGAGCGGGGGCATCGTGTTCCTGGCCAATGTCACGCAGGACACGGCTACCGACTCCCCCTCAGGTGAGCGGATGGGACAGGCCCCGCCCCAGCGCTGGACTCTAGGAGCAGGTGCTGAGACCACCCCTGCCAAGGTTGTGGCCCACCTAGAGGGGTTTCTGGCCGTGACCTCTCCCCTGCACCGTGGCCAACGTGGGCGGGGCAGGTGGCCAGGCTGCTAGGCCTGGTGGGGAAGGCATGGAGGGGAGGCCTGATGCCTCCCAGGCCCAGCCTGACCTTCCAGGTGAGCTCTGGTGGCTACCACAGCACCGTCTGTGCAAGGCTGGGGAGCTGACCTGCTGCCGCCCTCTCTCCTAGGGATTGACAACCCCGTGTTCTCCTCCGACGAGGACCAGGGCATTCTCGCCAGGATGCCCCCCTGGCTGTCTCCTGGGGAGACGGTGGTGCCCTCCCAGAGGGCCCGTGTGCAGCTGCCCTGCTCACCGGGCACCCTGCACCGCCTGGCACCCTTCCGCCTCAGCAGCAAGTCGGTGGACTCATGCCTGCAGGAGCCCGGCGCCACGGGCCCCCAGTCCACACACATGTAACCGCCTTAACGCTCTCTCCTGCTCCTTTCCCAGGCACCGGGCTCTCCGGACCTGACTGCTGCTCTCCTTTCCAGTTCCCTTGCATCCCGAGTGCTGTGGGGGGCCTCGCTTCCGCCGGGTGGGCGTGGGGCCAGGGCTGTGGGGGGGCCTGCGTCTTAGCGGCCAGCTTGTCCCTGCCATTGGCCCCAGGCCAGCTCAGGGCAGAGGGACTGGCTGGCTCCACCACCGGGCAGGGGGCTTGTCTCCTTCCCCAAGGCTGCAGGGAAGCCAGCCCAGGAGAGAGCTAGGGGTGCCTGGGACCCCATGAGGGATGTGCAGGGAGGACCCAGGGCAGGGGTACTCCGGCTCCCCAGCGGACATGCTGCCTCTGGCCAGGAGCAGGGTTGGAGGAGCAAGGGGCGCTGAAGGGTGCTCTCTCAGGGTCTGGAAGGTGCTGCCCCATTTCACCTTCTGCATGGAGAAAGGTTCAGGCCCCCTCAAGCAGAGTTTGGGGTTTTGTCCAAGTGGGCGGTGGGGCGGACACAGGAAACCTGCTTTCTGCCCACGTGGCTCTGGTACTTTCCGGACTAATTCTCCCCTCTGGACTCAATCCAGCTGGGGGTGCAGCCATCCTTTTGTGGGGTCCCAGGGGTGCTGCTGGCCTCACACTAGCTGGGCTATCCCCTGGGATCCAGATAGATGGCAGCTGGAAAGGAGGGCAGTGGTGAGACCATGGGGTGCCTCCAGGTTCCAGCAGAGGTGGGGGAATATTGCCAATGCACCTGACCCTCAGCATTTCCGCTCCTGCCTACCCCCCTGCCCCGGTGTGCCCTTGAGTCTCCCTGTCTCTAGCCGGCAGTATTAGGCTAGGGGCCTAGAGGGTCTGCTGTGCTGGTGGGCGGAGTCTTGCCCTGGTCACGCAGCTGGGGTGCGGCCTTGTTACCACTCCTGTTCTGGGCTCAGCGGGGCTCAGGCTGGTTGGGTTTAGGGAGAGGCAGTGCCCCTGAAAGTGGGGTGATGCCGGGGTTGCCAAGCTCTGTGCAGAGCCCTGGGACAGCAGGAGCCAGAGGACAGAACAGGGCTCTGGACATGGAAGCCGGGCCGCCAAGTGTGCTCCGCTCACTTCAGTTTCCCCCGCAGGTGACACAGGATCTGATGCTCCATTGACTGGACGCTCGTCCCCGCGCGAGGGGCCCCCAGACCAGCCCCCGCTGCCCACGAGGCTCCCGCGACCGCGCGCCCCAGCCCCGCCCCCGGCCCCGCCTCCGCTCGCCTTGGACCGCGCGGTATCTGCGCCTTTGGACCCGGAGCCAGGGGCCGGGCCCGAGCGCCGGGGGCTGCCGGGCGCACACGCGCGGTCCGCAGCGGCGCGGCGCGTGCACAGCCGGCGCTCGTTCCAGCGGCCCCGAGCGCGCCACCGTCCGGCGCTGCTCAAGCTTGCGTCGCTGCAGCCTTCATGCCACGAGCCGCCGCACTCCCTGGAGCAGGAGGAGACGCCGCTGTGACAGCTGTCACGGGGCCCCAACTCGGGGTCTTCCCTCCAATCCTTCCACCTGGGGGTCTCCACTCCAAGACCTCCATCGGGGGTCTTCCCTTTGCGACCTCTGTCTGGTGGCCTTTGATCCAAGGGTCTCCCCTCCAAAGTTTGCACACCCAGGTTCACCCTCATTGTCCTTGCCCTGGTTGCCCAGAAGTAGCCGTCTGTGTGTGGAACACATCCATCCAGAGCGCCTTGGCCACGGATGACAGTGGTGGACCTGCCATGCAATCTTGGCACTACCTCCAGAGACCCCTGGAGCCTCTGCCTCCACCAGCTGCTAGGAGCTCTGGGCAGGCCCCCTCCACAACCCTGCTCGAGCTGAAGCTGCCCTCAGTGCTGGTATCTCAGGCCCTGGACTCAGAGGCTGCTCAGTTTAAGTTTTTGCCACTTTGCCACTTTTGCCAATTTGCTCATCAGCACTGCCAGGGAAACTGAGACCCAGACAAAATGGGATTGCCTCCATCCGAAGCCAAGATTCAGGCCAAGCCAGGCCAACCTCGCTCCAAGCCCTGTGCCTTCCACCACCAGGGCAGTTGGGAGCCCAGCTAGCAATTTAGCAGCCCCAGGGATACTGTGCTCATGCCACAGCTGAACTGTCGCCTGCAGACTGCAGGCCACTGTTGGAACGTCTTTCATGCTTGAACTCCAGAGCCCAGCCCTTGTTCTGCACCTGCAGTCCTGCCATGGTGGCTTCCAGGCACCAGGGGCTGCCCACACCCACCACCTGGTCCCTGGCCAGAGTTGGCCCTCCTGATGCAGGTGTCTGAGGATGCACAGGAGGCAGGGTTAAGTTTGCACTGGCAGCATGGGCATGCCTTTCAGCTCCACCAGTCTGCTGGGACTCAATTCAGCAAGCAGCCATGGTTTAGTCCTTGGCCAAAGGTTCACTAATGCCTCCTGACCACAGCAGGGGAGGGGCTGGTGGCAGCCCTGGGCTCAGGGAGCTGCTGGTCTATGGGGGCTTGGTGGAGAGCAGACCCCCACCTGGTCCCTGGGCCCCTCTGAGGACTCCAGGCTGGAGGAGACTGCCAGAGACCACTGTCCAACTGTCCTGAGGGAACGGGGGGGGGGTGTCTGCAGTGAGTGGGGAGGACCTGAGTGCCCTCATTGGCCCATGGCTTCTTTCACACATAGGGCCTCACATGAGGATGACCAGTGGGACCAAGGTGGTAAGCTTCCAGACACTCCTATAAACATTACGAAGAGATCCATGCTGGCTCTTGGCCAAAGGAGGGACAGAATGAGGGCTGCACTGTGGCCATGTTCCTGAGGGCTGCAGCTGCCAGGCCAGAACCGCAGGTGGGCGGGGGCACTTGGGCGATGTCGAGTTCCAGGCAAGAACCTCCCTGCAACTCATCGCCCAGCCCTGCTGCTGAGAAAAAGTGACAGCAAAGGCAGTTCAGCAGCATCTGCTGGCTGAACGTGTCGCTGGCGGTTGCTGCCCAGCCCACAGGCAAAGGACTTGGGGCCTGGGGCTTTCGCCCACCCTGCGAGCAGCTGCGCTACCTGAGCAGTGGGCCTCCCGCACTGCCTCTCTCCCAGGCACGCAGACCTTTGGCCATGGAGTGGGGGCCGGCCAGGCCACTTTCTGCGGGACATCGGCACGCTGAAGTCCCAGGGTATGGGACGTCCGGGCCAGGGATACATTTCATAAGTGAGAACCTCATTCGTTATTGTAAAACAGAATGTCAACCAAGGCCTATGAATGTATTTCCTTAGGAAAACTCTTTTAAATTTTCTATTGGGGAAGAATTCCTATTTATTTAATATTGGACTTGGGCCCACTGTGTGGCAGCCTGGAGCGCACCTGCCTGGGGGGCTCTCTCTCGTCTGCATTTTCCTGAAGATGACTTCGTCCCAGCAGACGTGGGGGAAGGCAATTGAAAGTAGCAATTCTGTTGAGACTGGAATTGAAATGCATGCTAAGTTATGAGTGGCGGTATTCCGTACATTAATTTTGTGATCTCATCACAGAACCGTGTGCCTTAACGTCCCCGGTGTGCTGCCTATGGTGCTGGCCAGGCCCGTTGGACCTGCCACCACTGGCTCTCCAAGTCCATTAAAGCACTAGAGGCGTCCGCGTGCAGTGTGTTCATAGCCAAGGGCAGGCGGGTGGCTCCGTGTGCAGGGCTGCTGCTGGCACTGGGCATGGCCTCCCCTGCAGACACAGGGCCCGACTGCTGAGATACACCTCTAAACGCAGGGCAGGTGCCGGGACAGGCAGGAGACACCCAAGGGCCCCAAGGAGGTGGCCCTGCTGGAGGAGGTTGGGGGACAGCGAGGCCCAAACCTGGGTAGAAGGACCCGATAGGGCCAGACATTCCAGTATGGGGGCCAAAGTGTGGTGAAGCTTCGTGCCTGCCCCTACATGTCCCAGGGGTGGCCCCAGCCCCTCAATTGCACCGACTGCAGCACTCAGGCTCCCAGTTGCCCAGATAGACAACTCAACAGTGAGGCTGTAAATGCCCATTCTGGAGAGAGAGCCCAGCAAGCTGAGCCCCACATGCGTTCTTGAGCCCCTTGGTCAGGGCTGCCTCGCTGCCGACGGCATCCAGGCACAGGATGCATGTTCTGGGCTCAGATGGAGACAGGAGTACAGAGCTCGGCATGGCCCCCATTCCCTGACGGCCTGCTGCCCCGCCCCAGCACCCTTACAGATGGCCACACTAGGTTGGCTGGGAGGAAGCCGAGTCCTGGGGCCGCCTAGCCAAGTTGTACCCTGAGAGTGGGCACCTGCCAGGCAGCCCTGGGTGCCTCCAACCACAGGGGGAACGCCTCTGGACAGAGACCACTGCAGCCTCAGGCTGCTTGGGGTCCCCTCTCTGACACACTCGTACCCCACACCCGCCTCTGCCAGCAGAGCCCTTCGCACCCACTTTCCAGGTCCAGGAAATTACCAGCATGAAAGGTGCCCCTTGCCCCTGGTAGTGTTTCTGAGAAGGGGACTCCAAGGAGCCACACCAGGAAGACTTAGGCACATGCACAGGTCCCCTGTTTATTCCAGGGGCTCCTCGCTACTGACCTGACAGGAGGAGGGATCAGTGCAAATGAGGTGACGGTCATGAAGTCAGGGTCTTGGCTGTGAGGAGCCAGCAGGCTCGGACTCTTGCTGTTTCATCAAACCCAAGGCTCCTCCCGCCGCCACAGGGTGGGGGCCAGGGGGCCGGGCGGCTTCCTGACCGCTGCGGCCCTGAGCTCCGCAAGGTTGCCACAGCGAGGCCTCCCCCAGTCTCAGTTCTGCCAGATACAGGCACGTCAGGCAGCAGCGTCTGGGTCTGGCCCCCCTCGCAGGGCCCCGGAGGCACTGCTCAGCACTACCTTCTGGGTGGGCATAGGCACAGCTACTTGAGGAGCTTGGCCACGTTCAGGCTGGGGACAGCAATGTCCTTGAAGAGGGGCACATAGTCGGGGCTGGCCTGCGCCGGGCCCTGCTCCAGCGACTCAAGGATAGTCTGCTTCATGTCCCGGTTGGTGTCACCACGCACGGCCAGCAGTGCCCCGATGTGGTCATCCCTGGGGACACGGGGGACGTCACCCAGGGGCTCACAGGCTGCCCTCTGCCCAGGCCAGAGCCAGAGGAGGGAGCCCCTACCTGATGTCAGGGTACTTGCTGACCAGAGTTGAGACCTCCAGGTACAGCAGAGAAGGGTCGGTCAGCTTGATGACCTCTGCTACGGCCACAATTGTGTCGCAGTGTCCACCTGCGTCCTCACCAGAGCCCTGGGGGCAGGAAGTGCAGAGTGGCGCCCTTCTCCGCAGGCCACCCCCAAACTGAGACCCTGCTACCCCAAGACTCAGCAGGTGTGGCAGGAGCCTGGCCTCTGCCGGGTCAAGAGCTGGGGAGTCTGAGCATCTGGCAGAGGTGCCCCCGTTGGCTGCAGGTCCCACACACCTGCCCACACAGTCTCTGCCACGGAGACCACCCCAGGCAACCGGCAGGGGCCGAGACCAGCCGTGGCGGCACTCACCGACGCCAGCTTGCGGAACAGGAAGCGGAGCTGCTCGGCCTCACGGACCATCCTCTCGGCCCCCTCCTTGCGCTCCTCTGCTCCCCGGAAGGAGATGCGTTTCTGCAGCACAGCTCGCAGGTACTCCACCACCACGCGCCGGTGCGCCTCAGCCGTCAGGCGCTGCAGAGGAGGCTCGTGAGGCCTAGCCCCACGTGCAGCCCAGCACCCCACTCTCTCCCTGTGCATGCCATCGTGGCCCTGGGCAGGTGTGTCCAGCTGCCGGCCACACTCCTCAGACTGTGATATCTCCCTAGAAGACCCAGTCTAGAGGCACCTGTTTTCTGACAACTAAAAGTCAGAAGAAGAGTTGTGGGGAACCCATGGACAAGAGCCCCCCACAGATGCCCCAGAGAATAGGCAGAGCAGGACCAGGCACCTGCAGCTCAGCCTACCCTCTGGAGCAGCCACTGTGCCCTTCCCACTGGTGGGCTGGGTCTCTGCTCTGCCCACCCTCACACCAAGCCTCCTGCCCCAGGGCTGAATGTGAGTGCACTGGGGAGATGGGCCTTGCAGGCCGAGCTCAGTAGAGCTGAGCATGGGATACATGTACGTCCACATTCCCAGAGGCTACCAGTTGCCAGTCTCAGAAGGCGACACCGAGGGTGTGTGAGGAAGGGGCACCGTATCCAGTGTGGGGAGCCCCAGAAAGCCCAGCTTCTCCCTCAGATGGTGGGACATGATGGACCCTGACCATAGCACAGCCTCATCGCTTGGGGTGGCAGGAGCTGAGCTGGGGGCCTTTCCAAGGCCCATGCCCCTCGCCAGCAAGAGGAGACCCCAGGCCCCAAAGCAGACGAAGGTCAGTAAGCGGGGCAGTGCTGGCAGCTGAGGGCAAAGAGCAGCATGTGGGGAGACCCGATAAAAGGCAGAACCAGGGCCTCCCTGGTGGCGCAAGGGGTTAAACACCACACTATGAAGTGCTCGTAGCCACTGCAGCATGAATTCGATCCCAGGCCAGGGAGCTGACCCACATAGCGTAGCAGACCTCTGGCTCACCTGCTGCTCCCCCTGGAAGTGTATTTCAGTCAACCTGCCTGTTCTGCTCCCCACTCTGTCTCTGATGAATCCTCTTAACCCCACACCTCTGGCCTATACCCCAATTCTTATATGTATAAATAAATAGAATCTTCAAAAAAAAAAGGGCAGAACCAAAACCCCTGCAACAAGCTCAAGATGGCGCCTGGAGCCCCTGACTGGCCTGCGTGGCTCACCTACCTTCTTATATGGCTTTTTAATTCTGGCGAAGTCGTTGAAATAGTCTTCCACGGTGACACAGATGATGTCAACAGCATTGGACCCCAGCAGCCACTTCTTGGTCATCAGCTCATTGAGATGTTGCTGAAAAGCACAGAGGCTCACCTGAGGCCACCTGCAGCTGGGGACCCCTGGGGCAAGCTGGTCGGGAATGGGCAGTGCTCCCCAGTTCGGCTGGACATTCACCTGGTGTCAGCTTTGACATTTGGAAAAGATGCGGAGGTGAGTTTGTGTCTCCACAGTGGGGAGGGCGGGGCGGGGGGGGTGGTGAAGCAGACGGCTCGGGGTGAAGGTGTGAGGCCTGCCTATCTGACTCTGGTCCCTGGTCCTGAGCAGGAGCGACCCAGNCGGGGGGGGGGGGGGGGGGGGGGGGGTGGTGAAGCAGACGGCTCGGGGTGAAGGTGTGAGGCCTGCCTATCTGACTCTGGTCCCTGGTCCTGAGCAGGAGCGACCCAGTTTGGCCCGTGCTGCCAGGAGGGCAGAGAGGTTGGGTTTTTGCTGCACCTTCAAGCATCACTATTTTTTCTCGTGAAAACATCATTCATGTTTTTTATCTACTTTTTGTCATTTCTTAAACTTTGAAATGTTTTCCAGACACGCACACCTCATTTGTCTCCTAAACCATTTCAAGAAAGTCGCAGACAGCCAGGCCTCTTGAAGGCAGCTTTTGTTGGCAGCCCCATGGAGGTCGGCCCTCATGCTCCCCTGGCCCCTGGTGTGAGCCCTGTGCAGACCCGCCGCTGGGCAGACGACTGTGTGACGTGTGCGTGTCCTAGATGAGGTTTGGTGTCGAGGTTTGCTGGCGGGTCTGCCCAGCTTGCTGTAGGCCGTTCCCTTCTGGGCTCACTCAGGGGCCGGTGGGCTCCAGCATGGCTAGACCTGCGCTGACACCACGTGGTCCCTGCTCACTGCCCCGGCCCGGCCCCGCCCCGCACCTCCAGGTCCAGGAAGACCTCCTCCAGCAGGCCGCCGCAGCCCTCCGTGGCGATGGCATCCAGAACCCCGTCCATGCTGGACTGGCTCAGGGCCGCGCTCTCCTCCACATCCTGCTTGAGGTGTTTCCGCTTCAGACTGACTATGGACTCCCTGCAAGGCAACGCCAGGCTCAGGGCCACAGGGGCGATGCTCGCGGGCGGGCGGGGTTGGGGCACTCACTGGAAGGTCTGGCAGTTGTTGATGATGGCGACCATGTACTGCACGTAGCAAGGCGGGTACTGGCGGTTTCGCAGGTGCTCTTCCTTGTACGCCTGTGCCTCCTCTTTGTACCTAGTACAGGAAACGGGTGAGCAGGTGTCAGGGCTGCCAGCATTGCCAGGCCAACGAGAGCATGTCAGGAACTCTGATCGTGCCCTGCAGGGTCCGCACAGGCAGAAACAGAGAAGCCAGCC
Source organism: Galemys pyrenaicus (assembly GCA_019455555.1). NCBI lineage: Eukaryota > Metazoa > Chordata > Mammalia > Eulipotyphla > Talpidae > Galemys > Galemys pyrenaicus. The sequence goes on along the minus strand of JAGFMF010011799.1, from coordinate 11,662,265 downwards.
ACTCCAAATGGTCTGGGAAAAGCAAGCTTCAGAACTGAAATCCTGTCTACCTATGAAATACCCTGCAACGTGGGCAAGGACGAGCATTCACTTTCTGACACACGCTTTGCTTAGAAACACTGCACTGCCGGGGGTATCAGACATGAGAGAAAACGCCCTCTTCTGAAATTCTCACTGAAGAAATCAAATTAAAAATAAGTCTGACTAGAGGTCTCCCTGCGGAGGTGCAGGGGTTAGTCTCACCTATCAAGCTATTGTCACCACATAGTCTGAGTTTGATCCCCGGCCAGGGAGCTGACCCACAGGGCACAGCAGACCTCTCCTATCTTACCCACTGCTCCCCTCCGTAGTGGATTTTAGTGGATCTGCCTGTTCTGCTCCCTACTCTGTCTCTAGGGAATCCTCTTACCCCCTGTACCTCTATCCTGTACCCCAGCTCTTGTATGCATAAATAAGTAAATTTTTAAGAAAAAAGAAAAAATAGTCTGACTTGTTGGAGGACAAGAAAACAGACAGTCAAGACAGCCATGCTTCCCTTTTACTCTGACCCCTGGATGCTGCAGAGGACACACGCAGATGACCCTCAGCAGGGTGGCCAGCAATGACCTGCTCCACCCCATCCGCACCAGCCAGGGAACCAAGCAGCTGAGATGCTGAGGAAAAGGTCCTCTTTACAGGAGCCCCCCAACCCCAGTGAAAGGACTAGCTCAGTGCCCAGGGCGGAGGGCTTAGGGGGTCTGGTGAGATCCTGAGGACGGAGGCCTGAAGCAAGAGCAGTACCCTCCTGAGGATGTGGACAAGACCCCAAGAAGCTGCCCTGTGTGTCCCTGACCGGTCTCCTGACGAGTGGCAAGTCAGGAGGGGGCCAGCAGGAGGGGCAGCTGCCTCCTGCAATGGAGATAGAGGAGGCTGCCCTCATAGGACTCGGCCCTGTGAGCACATGTGGCCAGACCATGAAGAAAACCGAACTCACACCCACCTGACAAGCCCAGCAACGTGGGCACCCAGTTAGATGGAAACTGCAGGGGCTGAAAGGTCCAAGCTGGACACGCTGGGGCTATCCCAGGGAGGGTGGACGCGGGCAGCGGCGATGGGTGAAGACTGAGCGCCAGTCTCCCTGCTTCTGGAATCTCCTTCCTGAACACCCCACAGGCACAATCCTGAGCCCTGGGGGGCAGGGGAGGGTGCTCGGGTGCCTGCCCAGAGGTGGTGACCCAAGGAACCTCAGCAAACAGAGGGGTGGATCTGAAGGGGAACCATGGTGTCTGCAGACACACGGCACGCCAGGCCCACCAGGCAGCAGAGCACCCAGCGAGGAGGGGCAGGAGATGGGCCCATACCACTGACTGGGTTCTGGGGACAAAGAAGTGACTCTCCTGGCTTGAACTCTGGGGACATTAATGCCAAAGATATTAAGGACCAAGAAATGTTTGCTTTTAATTTAAAAAAAGCACACTGGGCCTCCCTGGTGGCGCAGTGGGTTAAGCAACGCACTATGAAGCAAACCGCAGCCACTGCAGCACAAGTTGGATCCCTGCCGCTGGCCAGGGAGGGGACCCACATGGCGCAGCAGACCTCTCCTGCCTCGCCCGCTGCTCCTCTCAGCAGTGTATTTCAGTCAGTCTGCCTGTTCTGTTCCTCACTCTGTCTCTGGTGAATCTTCTCACCTCCCTGGACTCTGGCCTGTACCCCAGTTCTTATATGCATAAATAAAATCTTAAAAAAATAAAAAAACACACGCTTTCTAAACCAGCACACTAGAAAAATACATACCTATTTAAGAAAGAATTCATTTGCTGAAGACACAAAACTAGCACCTTCGTTTTCAAATCTTCACTTATTTGAGCAGCCACTTGAAGGTTCTGTTCAAACATCTGAAAATTAAACAGCTTATGAATTCTGAAATCAGCTCACAGGAAAGCAGGCCTCCCCACGGATAAACCCCTCCTGCCAACTGGCACTTAGGACAGTCCAATTTCACAGAAAACTCACACGACTGTCTGCAAAATAACAGTCAGTCTAAAACCTTTCTCTCCACACGACGACCGAGTGACTCCCGTCTTGGGACCTGCCAGCACAGGCACCTAAGGGGAGGGCACGCTCTCGCGGAGCCTACAGGAGGCCAGGCTAGGGCTGCGTTCAGGCTGCTCTGGGAAGTGGCCCTGGGCAGCACTGCTGGGCAGTTCTGTGGGGCCTTGCAGAAGGCAGGGGTGCCGGAGGCGGGGAGTGCACCTGGCATGCCAGACCAGAGCGAGGGCAACGGTGGCCCATGGTCCTGACAGGCGGTCCACCCATTTCCAGGTAAAGGAAAAGGTGAGGGCAGCATGCCACTGGGTGATGGTGCCCTTGATTTGGGCCGCTTCTGCCCCTGGGGCTGGACCCATGTGGCCAGCAGGTCCCTCTCAGTCCTCCACGTGGCACAGGCCCTTGCCACCCACGGTGCAGGCAACCCACAGGAACAAGGCCCAGCAGAGCTCAGGAGCTTCGAGCCCCATAGGCCCCACACCCAGCAGGCAGTACTCACCACTGAGGAGCACCCAGCATGCAAACTCAGACTTCAGCATCGTATGGGGAACATGTAGTTCCCGGCAAAAAAACTGAAGTGAACTTGGGCACAATTGTGGGGCCAGCAGGCCCCTGGGCCCCTCAGGTCCAGAAGCAGCTGTGTCCTCACCCCCATGCAGCCCTGTGGTCACCCCACCGGGCCTTCAGCCATGGAGGTACCTGGAACACAATGGCGGGCAGCGTGGTCTGGTAGTACCCATCCTGGTCGGCCTCCGGCTCGGTCTCTCTGACCCAGTCTTTCTTGTCCGTTTCCAGTGCTTTCCGGAGCCAGGCGATGATGTTGGACTAGGGGCATCCGGAGTCGCAGGAAGGAGGGAAGGAGAAACCCTGAGTCCAGCCGCATGTGTGTCATAGGGCAGCTGCAGCAGCCAGCACAGCTAGGGGCCAGCCTGAGCCCACACAGAGGTGGTGACATGATGGAGCCCACCAGCCCCACAGGCTGAAGCTCTGGACGGCCACTGAGTTGGAGGTCAAGGCCAGGCCAGTCAGAGGATGAGAAGAGCCAGGCCCAGGACGGTGGGCCCTGAGCACAGACCAGGCCAGAGTGCACCGGCTCTTGTTCCCAGACGTGGCTCACATTGGCCTCAGGCTCACTGTGGCTGGGCCTTCAGCCTAGGGGCACAGGGCAGTTCCCATATGCCGTCTCCCACCCCCAGGCTTGGGAGTCCGGGGGGCTGGTGCCTCTGTACTGCAGGGTGTCCAGGGTCTGCTGGCCTGTGGGGAGAACAGGCCTGCGCCTGCCCAGGGAGGCCTCCCAGCCACAGGATGGACCCTGCCCAGCCCATCTAGCCAGGATGTGCAATAGGCCCCTGCATGGGCGCCGGGCGCCACTCACAGTGAGCGTCGACATGTACGTGTCCAGCAGTTCTGAGATCACGCTGGGGGCGAGCAGAGGCTCCAGGGCACCGACGTCCACCTCTGGGGCCAGCTCCACGTTCCCCATCATCTCTGTGCTGTGGCAAAAAGCCAGACGGGAGTCGCCTCACCAGGACCCAGCGCCCAATGTGTGGCACTTCCGACACAGACGCCAGACTCCTCAGCCCAGCCAGGCAGCCAGGGCTATATAGCCGGCCTGGCCAATGGGGGCCGCCTACTGGGGGAGTCAGTAGGCACACCCTGTGGGGCAGAATGGCTGGGCCCTCGTGGCTGCCAGCTGGTGCCAAGGACGGGGACATTTGAGAAAGACCTTCTGGTGGATGCCAGGCGATGCCCTGCATGCCCTCAAGGAGTGCCCGTCTGAAAAGACACATGGACCCCACTGGGCCTGGACTTGCGCAGAGGTGCACAGGCATGGGGACAGCTCTGCTTCACAGCTGCTCAGCGTCCTTGTGAGAAAGGCCAACAGAGCCCAGGGCAGAACCACTGGTGCGGTGGCGAGGAGGGCAGGACGGGGCTGGGGCTGGGCAGCTGGCCAGGGTGAGGCCTGTGCTGAAGCTGCGAGCGGGACATGCAGGGCACAGCGCGGTGGCCAAGGCTACACCTGAGGTGACCAGATGGTCGCCTTCTCCTTGTGCTGCTGTCCTGTCCTGTCCAGCTGCGGCCCCAGCCCTCACCCTGAAGGGCTCTGGGTGACTCTGCATCAGCCACGGGAGAAGCGCTAAAACCTGGCACAGCCTCCGGCCTGCCACACCAGGCAGGGTGGGGAGGGTGCCCCTTTCAGCTCACCAGCCTCTCAGGTCTCAGAGCCCCTGCAGTGCCTCAGGCAGCGTGCGTGGGCATGACTCACATGCCCTGTGGTGGGCAAAGCCTTGAGGCTGAAGAGCAGAAAGGAGAACCCTGTCTCCTGGCAGGCTGGTAACAGGGAGACTGGCCAGGCACTGAAGCCCAGAGATCACTTGGCCGCCCTGTTCAAGGTGGAGCCGGCGATGGCCGTGAAGAAGGCCAGGCGAGCACAGTGGGAGGACGTGAGAAGGGGAGTGAGAAGCAAGCCCTGAGCTGCTACTTAAGGGCTGGCTCAGAGGACCAAGGAAGCACTGCCAGACAAAAAGATGTGTTGGCTGGCAGGCGGCTAGGCAGCTGTCGGGAGGCAGGGGCAGGACACCCCAAGGGAGAGAAGGCAGGAGGAGTGGGGTTACCTGGTGTAGGTGTTGAGGACCCAGGTCAGCAGACTCACAATCTCGCTAGCCTCCAGGTCTTCGGCCGCGAGCTCCTGCATGCGGGCGCGCAGAGCCTGCTGGTACATGTGCAGGAGGGCGCCCAAGATCTCGTAGTGGGGTGGGAAGCACTGGACCATGAGGGTTTTGGCCACGATAAGGTCATCCAGGACGTATTTCCTGATGATCTCCAGGTGGCGGACGAGCCACATCTTGTCGGACTCCTTGGTGTCTGCCTGTGTGCCCTCGATCCTGGTTGTCACAGTTTTGTCCAGGATGGCAAACATTTTCTCCTTCCAATTCTTGGGCCGCCCAGGGGGCATAAAGCCTGTCTGCTTTTTTCGATCAAGTATGCGCCTGTCAATTTTTTCTTCCCTTTCGATGATCCTGACCACAGAGACCAGCAGGGTGGGGTCACGCCGAACGGTGACCAGGGCTCTCTGCAGCACCATCCACAGCTGCTTGGCCAGCTCATCCGAGAGCCCCTGCGTGCTCCCGAAGTAGCTGTGGATGAGGGCCATGTCACGTGTGTTCCCGCTGTCCATGCGGAACTGCTCACACATCAGCCCGTCCCGGGAGCACTCCAGGTCCATCAGCTTCCGATGGGCCTGCAACAGAGCCCCCTGCTCGATGAGGTCCTGTGTCTCCCTCACAATCTCAGGCACTGTGAAAACCACACCAAGAATGACATGGATGAAAAGTCAGATCCGCCATGCAGAGGAGGGAGGGTCGAGTGGAGGGCACTCCCGCCGGACAGCATGACAGGCAGCCCTTGCCCGACGGCTCTGGAGTCCACCAAAGATCCACCACTTCCAGGCAGGAGCCAGACCACAAACTGAGACTGACTCAGGCCTCAACAGCATCCGTTACCCCACTGGACCTGGCCTGGACACCATGGTGGCCACTGGGCCCCAGGAGTGGTCTGCATACAGCTTGAGGGAGGCAAGCGGATGCACAGGCCCCAGCCCCAGCCCTGAGCAGCAGAGGCCGTGCTCTGGGCCTGCTGCTTGTGAGCAGGGCACAGGTGGGGCAGCTGCAGGTATGCCCCCTCTGGCTGGGCAGCCCCAGAGATGCAAAGACGAGCACCTTTCCCTTCACCTTCCTTCCCCCTCGAAAACCAGACATCAAGCCCTAAGCTGTGCATACGCGGCATCTGGAGGTGGCCCCGTGCCCAGGGAAAGGCTCAGAAGAGCTGAAGCTCACCCCTCAGGCATCCTTGACAGAGAGAACTGTCCAGGAACAAAGAGCAAGAACAATGGAGGAATCAGTGAGTCCTAAGGAAAGGGAGAGCAGCTTCTGAGCACCTGCCATGGAGCACCGAGGCTCTTGAAGGGCAAAAGCTATAGGTTCCCGGGGAGCCCTGCAGGGACCTGGGCAAAAACTTAAAAGACGGTAAAAGACAAGAAGTGAAGGGAGATGCAGAGAAGGTAGAGGAAATGACCTACTCGAGGTTATGCCCGAAGGAACAGAGGATCTAGAAACAAAGACCTACAGTTTAGTAATACCTAAGCCACAGTGAAAATTTCCCTAGAAGAGTTACTTCAGAGGCCTCACTCAGTGGCAGACAAGAAAGCCAGGCAGAGGCAAGCAAGGACACTGTAGACTTGGCAGGTGAACAGCAGACACAAGCAGCGCGCCGAGGCTGTGTCAGAGCCCCAGTCGGGCCCTGAAGACAACTTGGGCAGCGTCCTGTCCCCCCACCCCGCCCACAGTGAAGCCAGAAGACTGTGGCTGTGCCTTCACAGGAGTATGGAAATCAACACCTGCCGTGGCTCAAAGATGTGACAGGGAGACAGAAGACACCAGGGAGAAAGGCCCAGGCACAGTGCCCAGGCACAGGGCACCAGATGAGCTGGTCCCGGGGGGGGGGGGGGCCGGGGGGGGGGGGGGGGGGNAGGGCACCAGATGAGCTGGTCCCGGGGGGGGGGGGGGTCTGGGATGGGGATGAGGGTGGCACCAGGGCCATGTGGCTCCATCAGAGAAGAGGATTCAGGCCCCAAGGACCAGAGAGGACTCAGACGCCAATGGCTGGAGGCAAGAAATGCAAAGATAAGGGCTGGAACAAAGAAAACGGAGGCCGGAAGGCATGAGAGGAGAGTAGAAGACAAAAAGTGGTTCCTTGAAAAGATCAGCGCCTGTCACTTCACTCAGTTTAGAGACTGCAGACCACGGGACACAGGCCCCAGAGTCTAAGACCCAGAACGGCTGACCCATGAGGCTGAGTGACCAACACACACACGGCCTCTGACTGCCCAGGGAAGAAGTCCAGCTGCCATGAGAGCTGCCAGCACACAGTTACTCATGGCCACTCACCTGGGGACAACAAGGCAAGGGAAGGCTGAGCCAGCAGAAAGCCGACCAGGAAGGGCCAAGAGCTGTGGATGCAGGCTCTCTAGAGCCCCATGCCCGCCTCCCAGAGGCGCATGGGTGACTACGTCGATCTCAGGGAAGGCCATCCTGCCGGGTGCTCCCCAGTGGCAGCAATGGACCATGCCTAAGCCCACACTGCTCAAGTGGCTTGGGTTAAGGCCAGACTGGGACACAGGAAGGGGAGGGTGAGGCACCCAGGTGCTCCTCCTGGGGACAGGGCTCCTCTCAGAGGCTGGGGTGTAGGGAGGTGGTGCTAGGCACTACCACAGAGGTCCCACCAAGTAGTTGAGGTAACCAGGATATCCTCCCCTATACTCCTATGCCTAAGCACCTAGGCCCCCAGGCAGCCCAGCCCTGCATGCACCACTGGCCTGGGAACCCCAGCTGCAGGCCCCTTGGGGGTGCTGCCTCTTCACACTCCCACCCACGCCCAGGAAGGTGTCCCAGCCACCCTATGGTGCACCCCCACCTGAGAAGATGCTCTTGAGGTTCTCTACAGCGGCAGCCAGTTGGCTGTGCCTCACCACAGCATCCTTTACGCCCCTTAGGCTCTCCACGGTGTTGATGCTCCGCCTCCAGTCCGTGCTGACATCGGCCAGCGAGCGCTGGATGTCCTTGACATCACCCAGCGCACTGTGCAGCTGGCTCAGGCCTGTGCGCACCCCGTCCAACTGTGACTGGATGGCAGCCTGGGGGGTGGGGGGCAGGGTGAACGTGCAGGCCAGGCCAGGCCAGATCAGGCGAAGGGGCACCCCAGCATCTGGGGCCTGCGATACCACTTGGGTTTCTGTCTATGCTGACAGCGCAAGCTAGTCTGCCATTGCTGCAACAGACCAAATCAGACTGGAAAAGCTGCAGGGCCTCACAAATAGCCCAAGGCAGCTATTTCCAGCCAGTTCAGCAGTGTCTAAAGGTCTCCCTGGCTCCAGCAACAGGAGCTCAGCATCTCAGAGGACACCAGGCCAGTCAGGGTGAGCACCTGGCTCCGCTACCTATTGCCACAGCAAGATGACTCTGGTTTCCATGACAACCCTGAACTCTGACACAAACCCGCCCTCCTGACAAGGGAGCTGAAGGCCAATCCTCTTGGGGTGCAGTGCCCCCCACCCCCAGTGTGGCTCCTCACTCCCCAGGACCCAGTCTCCAGTCTGACTCTGTTGTTCATCCTCCAGCCCAATGGGCAGAATGCCCCCAGGATCCATGAGCAGCACCTCCAGTGAGGAGGAATGGGGCTGCCACCCACCGCGGGCCCTGTCTGAGGAACATGGCCATCTCAGGTCTCTACCTTCAACCGGGCCTCCACAGAGGCCTTCTTCCGGGCCTCCCTACGTCGGTACTGCTCCACCTTGTCCAGTTGGTCTGGGCGCTGGAGCATCCCAGCGACCCTCTGCACCGCTGTGGCCACCGCCTCCCTGTCTGTCTCCTTCATGGCTCTGCCGCAGGCACCTGTCATGCCAGAGATCGGGGCTTAGGGAGGCAGAAGCAGCAGGCACAGACCTTGCCCCAGCCCCAGGGTGCTCGCACTGGAGCTGGAGCAGATATGACATTATGGGCCAGAAAACCTGAAAGGCTGTGAGGCGGGAGGGCCATTGGACACAAATGCCTCCTGAACTGGGGAGGCTCAAACGGGGTACACCCGCTGCGGTGCTTGCCTTATTCCAGGCTCTGGGCACCCGCTGTCCGGTGGAAAGCACCAGTTCCTCACCCGCACCTCCACCTGGCAAGGCAGAGGGGCGGGGCGCCCGGTCGTGGACACCTCCCAAACACGGTGGGCCCGAAGCGGCGCCCAGGCTCCCGCTGACTCGCAGACCTCTTGACAGGGCCAATGGGCAAGAGCGCGCACCGCAGCGCTAACCGCCTGCGCGGGGGAGGACGCTGACAGGATCCCCTGCCCCTTCTGCCCTCGCGGCCACCGCAGGGGCCCCTGACCCCGGGCTTGAGGGGCGGCACCCCTGACCCCGAGAGTCCCACGGCCTTCTGGGAGGAGCCCTGGGAGCAAGCAGCTCCCGGGAGGGTGGGAGACCAGCCCCGTGCGAGGGGCGCAGGAACCCTGGGGAGGGGCGGCGCGACCCCGGGCGAGAAAGCGGCCGCCACCCGCGGCCCGACGAGACTCAGCCACACCGCAGGAGGATCCATCGGAGCCCCGGGCGAGAGCAGGGGCGAGACAACCCCGAACCCGCAGCCCGGGACCGCCTCACCTCCCACCGCTGAAAGTCAGCCCGCGCCGACCGGAAGTGCACTGCTCACTGACACTTCCGCTTCCGGCGACGCGACCGAAAGGGCGGGACCCAGGCTTGAGTTAGGGCGAGGTCGTTGGAGCCGGTGACTTCCGAAGGGGGGAGTGGGGATCCCCAGGCGCGGATGACGTCAGAACGGGGAAATCCCTGCCCGCGGGTGACGTCAGAACAAGGAATCCCAGCCCGCGGGTGACTTTAGAGCAGGGAGGGGGTGCTGCCCCAGGGTGAATTAATGGTGGACTTGGTGTCCACTTCACTGCAGTCCTTCCTGCCCTGTTCCCCATGCCCCCGGGGTTGCTGCGCCCTCCCAAACTCCCTCCTAGCTCCAGGGACATCGGCTAGCTCAGGGGCTTGCATACTGCAGTGGGCCGCGGTGGGGCCCAGCTCAGACCAACGTGGATGAAGGACGCCCGCCTGCCCTTGCAGTGAAATGCGTGCCCCAGGGCCTGGTCTTTCCTGGAGAGATGTGGCTTTGAGCTGGGCACCAGGAGGCACTGGCCTGGGCCTGACTGGCGAGGGCAGGTGAGGCGCTTTCTCTGCACCGGGCTCCTGAAGCCCGTCAGGCCCGCCCACATGTCCCGCCACTGAGGGTATCTTATCCTAGAGGGGCCCCTCTGGCCAGTGTCCTGGGCCCTGCCTCAGGTGAACCCACAGACACTAAGAAGGAAAAGTGTGATTTATTTTATGTCAGTGTTGCAATTTGACTATAAACCGTAGTATCAGAAATATATTTTTAAGTTCTAAGGCACTGAGAAAACAGTATGAAAAATTACATTTTAATGTATCCATTTCTAAATTTCAACAAGTCAGCCTAGGTATTGAAAACTTTTTTCTCCTGGTATAAACTGCAAAAATGTAAAATATAATTTGTGTGGGTTTATATTTAATGTTTTTTCCAGCTATTTAGGCAAAAGTGACAGATGAGGGGAAAGGCAAGACTGTGCTTGGCACCAATAGCTCTTAGTGCGGGGCCACCCCCACTGTGTCAGGGCACCTTTCCCTTGGGATACACTGCGAAGCGACAACAGTGCCAACAAAGCAAGGACTCCATAAACGGGGTCTCCAGGTCAAACCCAGAGCTGTGTCCTAGTGCCCCCCATAATCAGGGTGCAGATAGCACCCCCATTGTGCTGCAGCCCTGGAGCATCTGAGCTCCACCTTTTCTGTCCCCTTTTGCCTGTTCCGGGATCCCGGCGTGCAAGCGCAGCCTCTTGGCAGGAAGGACATGCAGAGGTCGTGGAGGCGCGGGGACTGAAGATGGCCTGCTTGTGGATGGCAGATGTGAAGGTGGTAATCTGACATCCCACCTGCCTCGGGGTCCACATTATGGTGGTGCCCAGCGAGCCAACAGCTGCTGGGTACTGGGATGGGGGAGGGTGCCGGGCTAGAGGGGTGGCTGCACCCTCATCATAATGGGGGATGGGAGGATTTTCCAGAAGGCCCTGTGGGCAGCCCAGAGACAGACACAGAGGGGCTACCAGGAAGGCCCTGGGGTCCCTGGCCTCAGTGGGTGACCATCTGCAGTCCCAGGAACAGACCTGCAGTACAGCTATGCTCCCAGAGACACCCCCCCTGAAGCAGGCACCCAAGTCTAAGTCCCAAAACTCAGCCCTGCCAGACCCCCTAAGCTTTGTCAAGGCAAAGGAGCCCAGAGTGGACAGCCATAGGGCTGAACACCAACACTCCAAAACCACAGCCTTTCTGTGCCGGGAGGCAATGTGCAGGTGTGTGGCCACCAGCCCTGCCTAGAGCCCGGGGGGGTGGCAGGGTACTGCCCTGGCCCTGGGGTCGTCCTGCACACATCCTAGGGGCACTCCCAGTGCTGGGGGAGGCACCTGCCTGGAATGGGCAGGGCTCCCCCTTCCCACACCTGCGCCTGGGCTTCTCCCAGGAGCAGAACTGACTCCACAGTGCCTGCCTTTCCCACTGCCCTGAGGGATGGCCAGCGGTGGAAGGCTGCACATGGCATGGGCACAGCGGTACCCTCTGCCCTTCCTCTGCACTGGTCTTCCCTGAATCCACCCTGCCCAGAGTGCTCGCAGCATCCTCCTGCGAGACATGCAGGCTCTTCAGAGGCCCATGGGGCACACCAGAAGACTTCTGAAGGCACAAGATGTCGTCCAAATACATAGCCTCCTGCAGGCTATGCGCTGTCCCTGCCTGGGCTCTTTGGACTATTCCAAGAGAACAGGGGTCACTTTCCTTGGGGCAACTGTGCCCATCACTCATGTCCTGGCCACTTGGCAGGCTGCTCCCTGGCCTGCCACATGGGGTGCGGGGGTGGGGTACACTCCTGACTCAGGGGCCTGGAGTGCAGGGCATGGGCAGACTGTGACCCATCCACCCTGCTGCTTCTGAAACGTTCCCATTCCTCAGAGAAATCTTGGTGCCTCAGACCGCCTTAAGGCCCTGCACACCCTGCCCTCCTGACGGCGTGGAGACCAGCGGGAACACAGAGGCCCAGGAACCGCGGTGGCGCGGAGGGCGGCCTGAGCATGGACAAGCCGCCTCATGCCTTCCCTGCTATGGCAGGAAGGTGCCCCCGGAGGCCGGGGGTGGCACCAGGGTTTCCAGGACACTTTTGGGGAAGGCCCCGGGTGCGGTCCCTGGGCAGCGAGCCGCCCACCCCTGGACATCCATTGGCTCAAGTTTCACGATGGGTGCAGTCCCAGGGGCCCTGTAGCTGCAGCCTGGGGTCCGCGGCTGGTGGGCCTGCGCACAAAGGCCTGGGAGAGGTTCCCAGCTGCGCCCCGGAGGTCCCCCCAGCACACCCTGCCCTAGGTGTGGGGCACAGAGAGGGAGCTGGCACTCAGGCTCCGTCTTCAAGGGCAACCTAGCCGGGAAAGAGCCCGGCTGTCTCTTGGCCATGTCGCCGGCCCCCAGCCACAGTTGGCTGGGGGCCGCTGGGTAACAGTCAGCTGTGTCCTCAGAACCCGAGTCGCTCTCCATCTTGATGGGCAGGGGCATGGCCATCAGGGGGCTGCAGGGGACCCTTGGGGGCAGTAGTGCACCTCGAAACTCCAACGCCTCTGAGGGGTAGCCCCCCGCTGGGAGGTACTGCCCTCTGGGCTCTGGGAGCCCATTCTGCAGGCCCCCCTGTGGGAAGGGGCAGCCGGGGTGAGGGGCAGCCTGGCCCTGTCCACCACCCTGCCCAGCTCTGCTCACCCGGCCTGCACAGGCTCCAGCAGGCCGACTTGGCAGGTGAGAGCTGGGTGGATTAGGGAAGGCAGTGAGGCCACTGGTATGCACAGCACCCTGGATGCCTGGGTAGGGGGTGCAGGAACTGCGGGGGGCCGTGTGCACAGGGAAGGGGGCTGTTCTTCCTGGCTCCAGCTTCAGTTGGGTACCACCCCGGCCCTGTTTCCCTCCCGTCCAGTTTGGGTGTTTCGTGAGTCCTGGTGCCTCAAAGGGGCAGCTGTATGTCTGAGACTCCCTGTGCCCCTTCGGTCCCCAGGAACTTCCAGGTGCTGTCTGGGCCTCCTCCCCTCCTCGGTCCCTGCAGACAAGAGATGCCCATCACCTGGGGCAGAGGTGACCACAGCTGGCCCTTGGGGGGTCCCTAAGGGGGCTGGGGTGCTCCTGGCTAAATGTTTAAGGGCTACCATGTGTCCCTACTCCACCCCACCATCACCAGAGCGCTGCAGCTCCCCATCCCCTGCTGGCCCCCGCAGCCTCCTATGTGCTCGGCAAGATCTGCAGGACCAGGGTGGGATGCAGAGAGCAGGGTCTGCCACCCACCCCGCCCCAGGGAGCTGCTCCAGGAGGCCTTGGTCATAGGTGTAGGCCAGCTGCCCCCAACCTCTGTGCGCCAGGCCCTGCTGCCTGTACTCACGCCACCACATGCACCAGGCTATGTGCTGGCCTGGGCAGGGATCTTGGAGCCCAGGAGGGGTGGGGGGGTGGGGGAGGGCGGTAATGGACATGGGTGGGAGGGAGGGGAAAGGGTGATCACCTGGGTTCTGGGCAGAGGACTGGTCTAACTTGGTGGCCCCAGCTGAGCTCACTATCCCACTCTGCTTCCTGGCCAGTCCTGGGGTGCAGGGGCAACTATGCACCCTCATGGACATGTGGGCAGGGCCCCAAGCCTGCTGGGCTCCCCCTTTTGTTCTCAAGGTCTGTGGCTCAGTGGCACTTACCCTGCAGCCACATCGGGGTCAAGGACAAGCTCCGGGCCTGCCCTGAGGCAAGGGCAGGGGGCCCTGGCTGGGACTCGGGCCCAAGGTCCAGCATCCGCCTGTGGCCAGAGCACGGGCATGTTTCCTCCATCGCCCTTGCCTGTGGGGACTCAGAGAGAATGCAGCTGTCACCTGGGGTGGAGCGGCGCCCGCTGGCCCTGCACCCAACAGACGAGGGGCTTCTGTACCTGCGAAGCAACTGGACTTGCTGGGTACTTCGGATGCACACGGGCCCATGGCTCTTGCCCTGCAGAGAAGCAATAGAACCACACACAGCCCCAAGGTCGGCGGGAGGGAGTCCTGGGTGGGACCTCCAATCTGTCATCCCTGAACCCCACCACGTCCCCCAGGTCGGCACTGAAACTCAAGGCTTCCCTGTGCATGTGTGCACACTCACACCACATGCCACACACACATGTGTCACAAGTAACATATGTCCCACATGCCAGTGTGCTACATGCACACACATGTGCCACATGCTCACATGCCACACATTCGTGGCACACCACATGCATATATACACAACACCACACACTCACATGTCACATGCATATCCACACCACATACACACTCATGCCACACACTCACACATATCACACTCAAATGCCACATGCTCACATTATATACACTACGCACATGTCACAGTATCATACATCACTCACACCAAACACATGTCACTCACACACTTGTGTCACATACATAGATACACTCGCATGCCATGCATCCCACACACATCACACACCACCACACACGTCAGGGTTTGGAACACTACCCTGACCCCAATCTTACTCAGATGTATTTTGATAAGGAAACATGAGGCTCATGAGTGTTGAGTGATATGCTGGAGCCACGGCCAGGTACCTCCGTGGGCCATCTGGGCTCCCTGCACCCCACGTCAGTCACCCCTGCAGAGAGCTGAACCCAGAGACACAGACAAAGGACGGAGACGGAGGACAGAGAGAGGCAGGGACAGACAGGGCAGTGACCGAGTCAGGCAACAGGGCAGGCAGGACACAGACAAACACACCAAGCAGACAGAGAGGCGGGGGGAGTCACGGGGGTGAGGTGGGTGGGTGGTAGATGCCCTCAGCGGGGTCTGGCCCTCTGGGCACTCCCCACCCCGCCGCGCACATCCCGGGACGATCCTGGCTGTCCCGCAGCACAGACAGGTGGGCTGACCCTGAACACGGCTCAGGAAGCGGGAAGCTGTTTCTTAAAATGTCGTTGGGTATGAACACTCACTGCTCACTGCTCCCCCTGTGGGGGCTTTAATAATCACCCAGGTGCAACGGGAGAGCAAGGGTCGCTCTGCCCAGAGCTTGCCTAGCTGGAGGGTCCCAGGCTGGGCCGCCTAGAACCCACGGACAGGAGAGCAGCACAGAGGGGTGGCTCGGCCGTCTGCACTGCCCAGCATGGGCGCCAGGGGGCGTGCGGCTGCCTGTCTGCTCTCCAGGCCGTGGTCGTGGGGGACAGGTGGTTGGGCTGCCCTAGCACAGGGTCCAGGAGCCCTGTGTGCACTTTTACAGCTTTCCCCTACATTCTAGCGCTCCTACCTCATATTTTACATTTTGTATCTTTAAAAACAAGGCACATATATTTAATTTTAAAGTGTTCCGGATATTGCTGTCTTGGCATGCTGGCCGCTGTGAGGGTAAATGGATCTCTGGAAGTCCCCCCTCCAGGCAGCAGTGAAGGGCGCCAACTCTGGCCCCGGCTGGCCAGTCTCAGGAACAGCTACAACACCGATGATGACGAGAACTGGGGCATGTGCTGGGCTCCCGCTTAGCCCCTCCCATCTCTCACCCCCCAGATGCTGCCGGAGGGGGTCGGAGGGATGAACATGCACTGGGGCGGGCGCTGGGGCGGGGTCTGCCGCAGGGTCACAGAGCCCCCCAAGGTCCTTGGCGGGGAGGGCTCCTGAGGTGTGAACTTGGGGCTAGGTGTGGGTTTTCAGGGTGACGGGTGAGAATGCAGAGGAGGAAGGGAAAGCATGTGAGTTTCCTGTCTAAACACCTCCTGTTAAGGACCTGGGGCTGCCCCCAGACACAGGGCATGTGCCGGGTAGACCAGACCGCCAGCCTGGCCCGCATGGTTCTGGAAGGCACTGGGCACTGGTTAGGGAAGAAGGGGGCTTGGCTGGGCCCACCTCCATTCAGGGGCAGCTGAGGTGAGGCAGACGCCCTGCAGGAGCAAGCTTCTCACCAATGGGCCTGGAGCAGGTGCACTGGGTCTCTATCCCAGGGGACAGAGGTGGCCAGGGAGGGCCTGGTCCTTTGCCCTGCATACGTGCAGTGTCTGTGACCTCACTGGGGCGGTCCCCAGACCAGCCTCTCCCAGGTCTGTAGCACAACTCTTAGGCTACACCCAAAAAACGGCCCATGCCAGGCGGCCTTGGCCCATGCCAAGAAGTTCAGCAGATCCTTGAGAGGACTTAGCCTCAGCTCAGGAAGCTGGGGAGCTGTTCCCATGGCCCCAGGATGGCTGTCGGCATGCAGGCATGTGTGGCCACGTGCACTGGAGAGCTAGCCAGGTGGGCAGGCATGGCCCACGTCGGCCAGCGAGAAGCATTTCCTTGTCTAGTAGCTGTTTCTACTGGCCTGAGATCAGCAGCCCTCTCCACCGCCTGTTCTGGGGATGAAGAGCAGCCAGAAGGGGTGACGGGGCCCGTGTCACCCCAGAACGTTGCTCCCAGGCAGCTACTCACTTGGCGACCATCCCACCAGCGGCGTCTGCCCTGGGCTTCGCCCTCAGGAACGCGCTCTTCATTTTCATCTCTGCCACAGAAGGGAGGAGGACAGGGGCCACAACGCAGAACAGCGAGAGCCGAGGGGGCAGCGCCATGCCTGAGGGGGCCTTCCTCTGCTGGCCAAGCAGGAACTTCAGTTTCCCTTGAAACTGCATGGTCTGGGTTTCAAAGACAGAAGCGAAGGTGTGTCCACAGAGCGCGAGCAAAATGGCCCAAGGCTGGGGCCAGAGGGGCGGTCCAAGTGCCCAGGTCAGGGGGCACCACTGGGACTCCTGCACCCCCATATTGCCTTCTGGGACAGCTCTGCAGCCTCAGAGAGGCGCAGGTCCTCTGGGGGCCACTGCACCCCTTGGCTGACTCATGTTCCCATGTGTGATGCTGCTGTGCGATGCGTGTGTGCGACCTGGGCTGCGGTTTGCTGGACATGTATGTTATAAAACCTGTGGGGCCCGCTCCCCCACCCCTCCGTCCCAGGATCACCCGTCATCACAGTGGAGACACAGGCCTGACTCGAGCTTGCTCACCCAGAGCACGCAGCATGAATTCAAAAGCCAGCAAGTAGCTGGAGCATGTGACAAAGGAAAATGAAAGACTCTCCCTCCACCCCGCCCACGAGCAGAGCGAACACATGGCTGGATTTGTGCCATGTGCCTTCAGGGACTTTGGCGCAATGGGGAGTGGGGCTCTGTGGCTCCTACCCTCCGCCCTCCTCTCCTCCCTCTGCTTTCCGCCCTCCACCCACCCACCCACACGTTTGTCCTCTGGGCTGACGGGGATCAAGCACCTACCATGTGCCAGGAATGCCCAATGTGGAGGGTCCGAGGTGAGGCCACCTAATGCTGTCTCTCGGGGCGAGGGGCCCCATTTGCAGCAGCATCTGCCAGCACCTTTGGTGAGCATGCTCCTGCCATGACGGCTTCAAGCTAGCAGCCTATCAGTGACCAGTGTGCAGTACAGGCTCTGGGGCAGGCGGCTCTCACAGTGCTCACTGGCCCAGTGGGCCCTTCGCGGCAGGGCCGCCTCCTGATGAGACCCGGCGCCACCCGCAGTGTGAACAGGCACCCGTGGCCAAGCGGCCAGGTAGGTGCAGTGCTGATCACCCGGGGCACCGCGCCCCGAGCAGTCTTGTCGTTTTAACCTGACTTTGGTGTGGCCGTCTAGGAACCGGCCTCTGAGTCCGGAAATGAACTTGCAGTGAACCAGGAATTAGTTACCTCATTTTTAAAAATGAATGCTCCTTATCAGCCAAGGAGCAATAGCTACCTTAGTCTCCACAAGCTCTAGAATGAAATAGTATTCCATAAGACTTTGTGGTCAGACAAGAAGAGCAAGTGGGATGGGGCCTTGCTGTGCCTGGCTGCAGAGAATAATCCAGGGCCTGTGAAGCTGCCACTTCCCTCCACATGGTCGTGGTAGAAACGGCATGTGCACGCCTCTCCCCCACCCCCGGCACTGCAGGGTACCGTGGGAGGGTGTCTGGGACAGGCACAGGGCTCGTCCATGCAGCATCTCAGGCAGGGGGCCCCAGGAGGCTAGCCAGAGGCCACGCAAGGAGGAGGAGCCCAGAAATGGAAGGGGGTCTCCAAGACGGCAGACCCAGAGGGCTGAGGAGGACTAGGGGCGCTAAAACACTTCGGGAATGTAACAGGGCCATGTCTGGAGAAGGGGCCAGGTGGGTCTAAGGAGGGCACTGTCTTCCATCTTTTCTGAAGCGACTGATTTTTGTTATGGACAAATAATGTTTTTGTTAAGAAAAAAAGACAAAACAAAAAACAGCTATTAAAGCAAAAACAAAACCAACCAACCAAGAAGGAAAGGCTGATAGGAGCTGGGTGCAGGCACCCCCAACCTGGAGGTGGGGGCTGAGTAGGTGGGTGGGCACCCCCAGAGGGGAGCTGCCCCTAACCCTAACCCGGCAGCCTCCCACGTCCTCATCTTGTACACACCTGAGCACCTGCTTGGGGCGGGGTGTCTTGGACCAGCACTGGCACTTCTGCCAACACTGGAAGGCAGACCCCAGGGGCCCAGGAGGTAGGGACGCAGACCCTCAAGGGCCAGTGGTCCAGGGGGCCTGGGGCGGGGTACCGGGACAGCTCTGCATGCACCCACATATGGCCTTCCCTGTGCTGCTGCCACCTAAGCCTCAGCTGGGCCCTGAGTCCAAAGGTCCCAGGGTTCAATTACCGCCCAGGGACAGGGCAGAGCTGGGACCCGGAGGAGACAGTGCCAGGGTGAATGGGGGAGGCCCAGGGCGCTGGGGGTGGGCTGTGTCCCAGGAGGACATCCTTCCTGCCCCCATCCCTGTCAGTGAGGAAATGGTCCAACGTGGGGACCGAAACCCCAACTAAAGCCCAGAGCCTGGGTGCGCTGCGGGTCCAGGCACGCCCCTCCACGCACGGCGCGGGCAGGGCAGTTTTAAGCGGACGTTAAATAAAGGTGCGATACGCAGGAGCAAAACCCTCGCGCAGACCTCACACCGCCCTGCCCACACCTGCAGGGCCAGCCCCCCTCCGCCCTTTGATACCAGTGCCTGCACCCCAGCTGCCTGAGGCTGGCAGGCTGGACCACGCTGCCCACTCACCAGGAAGCCAGAGGTGCTGTCCAGCAAGCAGCGCACGCGGCAGACGAAACAGCGTGTCAGGAAGGCCGAGAACTCAGGGGGCCAGCTCGCGCCCTCCTCCTGGGCCCTGAGCAGCCGACCCAGGACGGCATCCTCTCCTGGCCCTGTGGGCACCAGCCGGCGACACTCAGAGAGGAGCCACAAGCACACAGGTGCGACTGCTGGGCAGGGCGGAGGACAGCCCCCTCCGGACCCGCCCTACGCCCAGGCCCCGCCCCGCCCCGCCCCGCCCCACCCCTCCCTGTGCCCTATCCCCGCCTGGACAATCCCTGCCTGTAGTCCTTCCCCTCACAAAGTCGTCCTCAGCTGCAGGTCTGATTATGGATCAGCTCCTGACTGTCCTGAGCGGTGGGTGCTCTGGGTGAGCCTTCTCCCTCTCCTTCACAGGTAAATGCTCCCCAGCTTTCGCCACTTGTGAGAGACGGGCCTCCCAGCCCGCTCTGACCCTGCCCTCGCCCTGCTGCCCTCCAGGACCTGCTGGTGCCCAGCACCTGCGGATAGGGGGCCTTGGCACTGTGCTCTGCAACAGAGGGCAGCACCTCCAAGCAGACAGCTCCTCTGCAGGGCTGGGGCCACGGAGCTCCCTGACCGTGGTCTCGAGAGGAGTCAGGGCTGGCCTGCAGCACAGGGCGGCAGATGGGTGGTGGCGGAAGTGGGGGTCTCAGGGCTCGGGCCATGCACCTCGTGGGGATGGGGCGGTGGCTCCTGGTGCCACCTCCTGCTCTGTGCAGAGAAGGCAGCAACACCCACCTGTGTCTGCGTGGGGGGACTGCCCAGGCGCCCCCCGGGGCGGGGCCATAGCCCAGTGCAGCTGGCGGCGGAAGTCTGGCCGGTCGTCCACGTGGATGTAGTCGTAGATGTTCTGGTGGAGCACATCCGTCTGGAACACGGGCAGGGCTGTGGCCTCGCCGGCCCGGGATGGGCCCACATGTCTCGTTTGAGTGTCAGAGACGCGGAGCCCACAGAGCAGGGACAGGGGACACCCAGGGACACTGCACTGCCCAGCCGCCCTGCAGGGACTTTCTTCTTCCCGCACAGTGGCCCGACGGCCACCCAGCCACAGCACCGTGAGAACCCATGGGCCCGGTCCTGCATGGCTGTCCCCCACCTGCCCAGGCCACCAAGCTCACGGCAATTCTTGGAGTCAGACCCTCAAATCCTGGCATTTCTGCTGTGGGCAGGGCCCATCTTTCCGGCCCGTCCTGCTTTTTCTCACGTCTGCCCGTTTGGTGCCGAGCTCCTGGGGTCACCAGGTCTGCGACTCCTGCATGTCTGCGGCTCCGTGTCCCCAGAGGCAGCTCTGGGCCAGGGACCCGACTCTGATGCTTGGCTCCGCACTGCCCCCCTCCCTCTGGGCAGCAGGGCAGGATTCCCACAGGCTGTCCCTCGAGGAAGTCCTTGGGGCCCCTCCTCCAGCAAGGGCATTTCCTGGACATGCTGCATCCTGGCTGTGCCACAGGCTGCGGTCAGGACCAGGACTCTGCCAGCCAAGAGCGGCCGCCCGGGCCTGACCTGCACTCCCGCAACTCGAGCACTAGGGTGGGCCCACAGCCAGGGCCATGGCCAGGGAGGACCAGCTCGCCTGACCTCCCCCCACCACCCAAACACCCCAGCCCTGCGCGTGTGGCTGTGCGTGGCGCATAAAGCTGGCCAGAGCCCTCCTCTGGCCAGGGCACAGAGGCCCAGGGCCGTCTTACCTGGTGGAAGCCCAGGTGGTCCAGGATGGTCGCTGACGCATAAAATATCATCCCTTCTGCACTCACGACCAGAGCAAAGCCACTGAGCGACTAGAAGAGACAAATGAGGCCAAGATGATGCACAATAGGCTTGGGGCCTGCTCCTCCGTTCCCAGCCCCTCCCCCACTCTGACATCTGAACACAGGACCCCAGAAACGCCGCTTTCCGAGCTAGCAGGCAACGCTGAAGCCAGCCCTGTCTGCCAGGCTCTTCCTTTTCTCCTGAATGTGAAGGCGGCGTTTTATGGACATGGAGACTGAGCACCCCAGCTGGAACAGGACCCCGCCTCCATAAGGTCCGTCACTGCTATTTCCACACTGAGATGACCCCACAGACTTCTGCTAGCCTCTTAGATGGGGCCGTGCACGCTCGTGGCAGATGTGCTCCGCGTTGCAGGCAGCCCTTACCTGAGATCCTGGAAGCGGCCTGTGCACACTCCAGGGAAATGCACAGCGGGTCTCCTTACTTTGGTGTCAGTTACCTCATAGTGGCGAAGCATGCTGCCCCGCCCCTCCCTGCACCCCTGCACCTGGTGTGGCCCTGTGACTCCCTCTGGTGAGGCAGGAGGAAGACTGGGCCCCTCCATGGCCAGGGCCGGTCCCTTGGGTGTTTCCAACCGTTCAGGCCTCTTTGTCGGTCTCAGAGAGTTAGAGGGTCCCTCTCACCTTCCCGGGGCTAGAGCATGTGGCCTGAGGGCATGCGTGCACTGGAATCACGAAGCTGGAGCAGCCCTCGGCGCCTCTGCAGTGGCCTCCGGAGCCCAGCAGGCGCGTGCCAGGCACCCATGGGGTCCCTCCCTGCCCTGACATCACGGCATCCCTAGGATGGGCGCAGGTGCACCCATGGGGCCAGGCAGGAGCTGTGCTGAGGACATGGCCTGGGCAGCGTGGGACGCGGATGCCCAGACCGGGGCTCCAGTAGGTACAGCAGTGCCTGTTTCTCTCCATTCTTGGCCACGATGACACTTTCAATCTATTTAAATCTTTACCAGTTTGAGAAGCGCTAAGTCGCAGCTCTTTTAGCTTTCTCTTGTTTGATGAGCGAAACTGAAAGCCGTGTACGTTGGTTGGCGGCCTACCTGGCCCCTGCTGGCTTCCCCATTCGGGTCTGTGGGTGCCCATCTCAGAGTGCCCACAATGCTGATTCAGGGAAGGCTGGGGACCACCCACACCCACACCTCCTGCCTTCCGAGCAGACATTGGACAAGAGTGACACAGCCACAGGAGCCCTGCGGGCTTCCGGCAGCCCCACAGCCCCTGCTGCGCCCACGACCTGTCCAAAGGCACCAGGTGATCACCTCAAGGGGCCTGCGACAGGAGCTGGGGCCCAGCATAGACTGTGGAGAAGCAGCACGAATTCTGTGACGTAGTCAGAGTATAAAGATCACCAAAGATCACCGTGGTCAGATCTTGATTTTTTGAAAAGATGAATACATTTGACAACCCTCAAGCAAGACTGACAGGAAAAACACAAATTACTGACAACAGGAATTTAAAAGAAGACTCCCTACAGGCGTTAAAAAAATAGTGAGGCAACATTAAGAATGGTAGTCACAAATTAAATAATTTAAATGACAAACTCCTTGAAAATACAAATCAACAAGAGTAACATCAGAACTAGAAATGCTAAGCCCAGTATCTATTAAAGAGGTTAAATTTGGGCCTCCCTGGTGGCGCAGTGGGTTAAGCAACACACTATGAAGCAGACTGGAGCCACTGCGGCACAAGTTCGATCCCTGCCCCCGGCTGGACCCACATGGCACAGCAGACCTCTCCTGCCTCGCCCGCTGCTCCCCTCAGCAGTGTACTTCAGTTGATCTGCCTGTTCTGCTCCCCGCTCTGTCTCTGGTGAATCCTCTCACCCCCCTGCACCTCTGGTCTGTAGCCCAGTTCTTGTATGCATAAATAAATAAATCTTTAAAAAAAAAAAAGAAGTTAAATTTATGATCAAACCTTCCCACAAAGAAAACCCTAGGCCCAGATCAAAAAGCATAAAATTCTTAGGAAATAAGCCCGATAAAAGAAACTATGAAAAACTGCCGAGAAGATGGCCAGGGCCTAGGAAGTGGGTGCCAACCCCAGGTGGCCATGGTGGTCCTCGCACCAGCAGGGCGTGGGACAGCTGGGGGCCAGCCCTGTACAGTCTGGTCGGAGCCTCCCTGGCTGAAGCCAGGAGCACGACGCGGTGCTCATGGGAGCCCAGACATGTGGGTCCCCACCTACAGAAGCAGTGTGTGTGTGTGTGTGTGTGTGTGTGTGTGTGTGAGAGAGAGAGAGAGAGAGAGAGAGAGAGAGAGAGAGAGAGAGAGAGAGATGAGGCCTGCCCACCTCGGGCCACGCCCACCCTGGACCTACCACTACTTCATCTCATTCTAATGCAGTGACACACCCAGGAACTGAGAAAGTCAGGGAGTTGCCTCAGACTGCCAGGACTCAGGGCTTCTCCCTAGGGGGGCTCCGTCGGAGGCCCAGTGGCTATGCCATGGGGTACCGTGACCTGCCCTCTGGGGCTGGCTTTTCCTGTCCACCAGGCCCGCTTCGGGACAGAGCCCTCCTTCCTTTCTTCTGGGCGGCCCTTCTGTTGACACAGGCACAGGGGTGAGCCCCTGAGCTGGCTTCCTCGGACTCCTGGCAGGGTTTCCCAACCCTGCAGCCGCCCCTTCCTCTGCACACTCCAGGGGACGGCCCACAGCCTCCCCCTGTGTTCATCTCCTCAGAGGTTCCCAAGGTTCGGCGTCAAAACAATCGCCCAGACACTGCTGCTTCCTCCTTCCCACACAGACGCATGCAGAGCCGCTGGCTGGAGCCAGTCTGTCCAGCAGCAGCTGGGCCCGAGGCTGGCCTGTGCTGGGGTAGGCACAGGCACGCAGCCATGGGGACCCGGCTGCACGTCCTCCTGCTTTCTCTTTTAGGTGTTTTCAGGGCTGCTGGAAGCCCCTTGTGTCCTGAGCACGGGCTGGGCCCGGTTGGGTGTGGGGAGGTCACCGTCCGGCACACGGCCCCGGAGGTCCTCAGCAGAGGCACTGCCAGCTCAGTGGGCCGAGGCCCATGAAAATAGCCTCACCACCTGACCCCAGCATCCCTGTAAGAGGGTCACATGTGTCCACCAAAAGGACCCCAGGAACTCTCAGGCTGTGCCGCTTGCCCCTTGCTCTTGGGTGCTCCAAGCAGGGGATGAGGTTTGGCCCGTGCTGGGCCCCCAGGCAGCTGACAGTGCACACGAGGCAGGAGGCATGTGCCAGTAGTGGCTTGTATGCGGCCGCTGCAGGCCAGGTCAAGAGGGAAGGTGAGGAAGCAGCCCAGCCAGCTGCATAGGCCAGATGAGGGCCTTTTGCGCTCCTCAGTGCCCCCTCACAGCTCCGCAGCCCTGCCTGGGCCTGGGCAGAGGCAGGTGGGCGACTCGGGGCCTGCATGTTTGGGGCTCCCTCGATGCCTGTGCCACCCCGCAGGGGCGAGATCCAGGCCCTGGCCCGAACCCGGGGCCAAGTAGCATCTGCTGGGTGGGGGTGGGGGCACGGGGGTTGGTGCAGGAGGCCCTGGGATGAGTGTGGGCACCTGCTGTGGGGGCCGGGTGCCCGCTGAGCCAGCTCCCGCCCAGCCCCCGGGTCCGTGCTGCCACACACAGATGATGTCCTACTAATAATAGTTCAAAGACCAAGGAAATTTTCAAGGCTTGAGTATATAAAATGCCTTCTTAAAAAAGATTTTATGAGATTAGTCACAACCAAAAACAACCTTAATTTTAACTACAAGGCAAAAATTTTTTTCAAGACCATAGAATGCTGCTTCCCGAGTCATATGGATTCAATATCGTGGTCGCCGGGCGCAGAGTCCCCACGCCAGACGGTCTCGCACATGTGGGCTGTCTTTCAAGTTCGCATCGCGGACGCGTGTTTGTTCTGCCTTTCTCTTTTTAATCCTGCAAGAGTTTTTTTAAAAAAAACACAAAACATGGTGCATGGAAAATGAGATCACTTTTCCAAGTGGAAAAAAGGATTTGGCCCCAAGCTCCAGGCAGCACGTCTGTGGGGCAGCGGCCCGGCCAGTCACTGTTGGGGTGGGAGCACCTGCCACCCGCTCTGCCCCGGCCAGACCCCAGACCTCCACCAACCCTGGGCCCCCACCCTGTACCTGGCCGGGTCCCCCAGTCCCCGCCTCGCCCTCAGGCTCCCGGCAAGCATCTCCCGGCCGGGACTTCCTTTGGCAAACCCTTTAAACCTCCTCATCTCTTCCAGTCCCACGGCAGAAAAAATAGCCCGCGAGGACTTCAAAGATCATTTCGTCAAGGTCAAGGCAGAGCAAAAAACAGAGGGAGAAAGCAACAATTCCAACGCCCCCTCACAGCCCCCCCAGCCGTCGCCGTGACGACGGAGCAACAGCGCCAAGGCCGAGCCTGCTAGTCACGCGAGCGGGCACTGGGCGGGAGCGGGCACTGGGCGGGAGCGGGCACTGGGCGGGAGCGGGCAGCTGCCTGGCCCCGCTGGAGCCGGATCACTCATGCGGCCGCTGCATGGGGCTGGCGCGCGTGCAGGCGAGTGCCAGGCTGTCTGCAGACCCCGCAAGCAGCAGACCCTGCTGAACTCCGGCCACGCAGCTGCAGCGCTCTGGAGGTGCTGGAGCTGTGTGGGGCCACAGCGGGCGTCAGCACGGCGGCCCAGCCCAGGGCAAGGCCGGGGCCTTCAGGGCTGGTGACCGGGGTCAGGCCTGAGCCTCGACTCCGCCAACCCGCAGCCAGTTCAAGCTCTTCAGCCCAGCGCTGCTGTGCGGGCTGCGAGACCCCAGCCGCCAGTAGCCGGTGCTATCTGCGGGAGGCCCAGGGGCCGGGGGACTGCGCCCTCTGAGCGCACCCCTGGCCAGAGCCTGAGCCTGGCAGCTGGGAGTCGCTCCAGCCCTTCTGGAACAGACTCTGGCCCCGGACAAGCTTCCCCAGCCTCTGTGCGTGGGCGGTGACTCCCAGGGGAGCCCGCTGCCTCACAGCAGGAGGAAAGGGGGTGCTGGCCAGGAGGCTCGGGAAGGAAGCTTCCTACAGGGCTGTTGCTCTGCCCTCGGAAGCCAGCTATGCACCCCACGTGGGGTGGCCACGGGCCCAGCCCTGCACCAGTGCCTGCGGTGGGCAGGATAAGCCGGGGAGGGTCCCACAGGCGCCCGAGGGTCCCCAGGTGGCTGGTGGCTGCACAGAGTGCTGCCCAGCTCTCGGGCTGCTCAGAAGTCCAGACAAGACCTTCAGGGAGACAGGAATTGGGCTGCACTGGCCATGGGGATGCGTGCACAGCTGGCCAGGTTGCAGTCACCCGCTGGCCTCCAGGGGCTGGAGTCAGGCTAGGGCAGGGCCTGGACATGTGCTTGGGCCAGTGAAAGCCCAGGGCAGATCAAGCCCTGCGTGAGCTCCACCAGCTGGAAAGCAGTGTGCCTGCTCACTGACCACAGGCCATCAGGGACTGGTGGTGGACTGTGGGGGTGTTGGTGAATAGTGGGAGATGATGCAGATGGTGGGAGAAGATGGTGGATGGTCAGGAGTGATGGCAGATGGTGGGGGCCAGAGGTGGATGTTGGGGGCTGGTGGGGGCTGGAGGTGGATGTTGGGGGCTGGTGGTAGACAGTGTGGATGGTGGTGGACAGTTGGGAGCTCTCAGGGAGAGTCCTAGGGATCTAGGGTTACAGAGAGGCCAGGATTTGGCAACTCTGGACCCTTGAGCCAAACTCTGGAGGAAGGCCGGGAGACTGGGCTGCTGCCCCACAGGAGGCCTGGACTGTCCGCTCACAGCCGGGGGTCACAATGGCTGTCCTGAGCCCATCGTGACACTTCTGCCCTTGTTGTGCCGGGCACCCGGGTTTGGGGCTGAGTACTATGGGGTTTATATGCCTTCCTGGCCCCAGCATCTGAATGTGAAGGACAGCAGTTACAGTGAGAAGCTGAGGGCTGGGGGTCCCCCCTTCCGGGCACCCAGAAGCTGGGGAGAAGCCAAAGCAGGGTCCCCATCAGAAGCTCCCTCGTGGGGGCCTCACCCAATACCCAGGCAACTTCCTGTGACACGACACCCAGCAGGGAAAGGCTGGTGTCCAGGCTGTCAGAGCCGCGGGTGTGGCCTCCAGGGGCTCCCTGCCAGAGCCGTGTGGGGCTTCCACAAGCCACGCCAGCACCCCATGTGGAGCACTGCCCGGGCCTCTCAGCCACACGGGGGCTGCCAGTCCACGGGGGGGGAAGCAGATGGTGGTGGCTCTGAACTGGCGAGGCCCCTCCTTAGGTATCCACGCTAGCCTGAGGGCCCAGCGGCCACACCATCAGGGACAGGTGGAGACAGCACCAACTCTGGCTCTTCTCCCCAAGCAGCCCTGGGTCAGAGGGCAGCGGCCCTCACAAAGGCTGTGGGAATCCCAGCTGTCCAGGGCTGGGGACAGGGGCAGCAGCCAGAACATGGTGGAGATGCCTTCTGCACGGTCTGGCCCTCACCCCACTGCCTGGACAGTTTGGCCTAGAGGGACAACAGGGGCCAACTGGGCACAGGGCCAGCGACCTCCTGGGGCCCGGCTCCCCCCTTCTGATGTGAACCCCACAGCCCCCCACAGGGGGCCCCTCATGCCTCAGCCACCCCATGCCCCTGTGGCTGCCAGGGTCTGCCTGTCCCAGGACATGGCCCCTCGATGGGGCCACCCTCTGCGGGGTGCCCTGAGCTGAGGCCACCCCAGCAGGTGTTCTGAGGAGCTGGAAGAGAGACTCACAAATGCAGCAAGAGCAAGAAATGACAGCAACAAACCAAGTGGAAATACAGCGTGAAGACGTAGGAAGGAAGGAGCTCCACTGGTGGAAGCAAGAGAACCGGACAAGATGTTCCAGACCCTCAGGCGCAGGCGGGTCCAGGCAAGGCAATTGGATGGAGGTGCGGCCACGCAGGGCGAACATGGGCAGGCCCTCCGGCCAGCCAAGGAGTGGGCTGCTGTGCGAACATGGGGGAGTTTGGGGAAAACTGAGAACCTAAAACTCTCCATTTGGCCACATGCTCACACACATGTAAAGACGTGACAAAGCTCAGAGCGGCAGGCTGGCCCGTGAACAGGACACCGGCCACTGCACTGGCCCCAGACCCTGGAAGGTCAGCACCAGATGGGCTGGCCAGCGGACTGAGGCCCCTGACAAAGCCCGGTGCAGGAGAGCTCCACCCAGGAGTTCAAAGACCAAATCCCCAGGCGGCTTTGCTCTGCCCTGCCCTACTAGGTGGGCGAGAGAAAAAGCAGAGGGTACGGGAAAAGAAAAGCTGGCAGAAATCAGCCCCCAGTTAAGAATGACACCAAATGCACAGGCCAGCTCACCCAGGAAGGGAGGCCATGGGGTGGCACCGTCCTCAGACCTGCACTTGGGACACAGAGGCCTGGCCCAGCAGGCAGAGGCAGCGACGGGTCCAGCAGCCGCAGCACAGCATGTAGAGGCACAGAGGGCTGGAGTCCAGTGTGAGGGCTTTAAAGAGCCTGACCCCAAAATCTGTGACCGGCCAGCCTCAACTTCATGTCCCGTGCGGAGCCTGGCTGTGGGGGCCCTGGGAGCCCTGGCTGTGGGGCACCTGGTTGTGGGGGTCTGGCTGTGGGGCAGCCCCACACTGCACTGTCTCCCCCCCACCCTGGTCTGGGATTTGCCTCCAGTCTGCTGAGCTGCACATTACACAACAGGCTTGGGGTCTCCCAATCTGGATGTTGCTGTGGGTGCTGTCCACATACACACAGGCTCCCCAGCACCCATCAGACTCAGCTGAGCCACACCTGGCCCCATCTGTGCCGGGCTATGTGGTCAGTGGCCAGCAGTCACAGGCAGAGCCCAATCCTCCCCGGGCCTGCTGGCCTGCAGACAGGGCCTGCTGTTGACTTCCCACCCCGCCCCCAGCACCTCCTCCTGGAGCCCCAGCCTCCTGGGCCACCTGCTGGTCCTGTAGCTGGTGCTGGGCGGTTTCGGCAGAGGGAGGAAATGGGAGGGTTCCAGGCAGCTGTGGCCTCTGGACGGGCGCCCCCTCCATGGCAGGGCCATGGACTCAAGACCTCAGCACCAGCTTCCTGTGGATGAGCCCCCTGAGAGCCTGGATGCCTTTGAGGAAGCCTGTGCCTTCCTTTTGGGAGCTCTGCAGCATTTCTTGTGTGTGGAGTGGAATCTCAGGTAAATCTGGCCCTTCCCATCAGACACTCGCCTCCGTCTGGAGCCCCCTGGATGCTGCTGGCGCGACCCCCTTGGCCTTCTGGAAGGTCCCTGTGCCTTCCAGGCTGCTCTTCCACCACCCGCCTCTGATGCACAGAAGATACCTGGACACCTAGCCCCCCAGCACCCCGAGTCATGCTCTCAGCTCTGTACCCTTTACACGCAGGTACCCAGATGTCCCCCGTGACCACCGCCGGCGCTGGCCGCAGGGGAGGCCTGGAGTCTCCCCGAGCTTGTGGGAGATACACTATTTCGGTTCAAGAAGGCCAGTGAGGCAGTCCCGGGGCGACCTGAGGAAGCCAAGCACGTGGTCGTGAGGCCCCAGCTCCTGCCAACACAAGGGAGGAGCTGTGGGTGCAACAGGCAGGGCTAGATGCCTGCCTGGGTGCCGGTAGCAAGACCCCAGCAGAGCATAAACGAGAATTCTCTAGGCTGCAGGTGCCCCACGTGGGCTTGAACACCACCACCAGCCGTTGCCAGGGCCCCGGGACCTGTTGCCTCCCAGAAGCCCCGCATCCTGCCAGATTGTAAAACACAGACTTGGGGGGCAGGCAGCCTGGTGAAAACAAGGGCTGCATCTTTGAAGAAAATCAATACAACTGAAAAGCGTCATGTCCGGCCGAGGGAAGAAAACGTGCAGGAGCCAGAGCCCCAGGGAGGGGCCTGCGGCGTCAGGACAGGAGGGCGGTGGGACAGGCACCTCGAGACTACAGGGAAAGGAGCTTCCAGATGCAACTCAGAGAGACGACAACTGATAGCTGCACTTCGTCAAGCTGCTCTCTCCCCTACGGGACTCTGTCAGCAGCACAAGACAGTGCAGGGGACCAGAGGACGCGGCAGGGGACGGGCCCCTGAGGAAAGGGTGTCGCATCCAGCACTGAGCACGATGTTTTTAGGGGATCCACATGCTCCCCAGGGGCTCCCCAGGGGGCTACGGCACAGAGCACAGACCAGATGCCAGCGATGTCGTCACAGAAGAGACGCAAGGGGACCAGGTGACAGTGCTGTCTGCCCCCCCAAGGCTGGGGTCTCCAGGGTGCCGAGCAGCCTGCTTTCCCCTCACGGCAGCTTGGCGAGCAGCTCCCTTCCCAGTGACGCTGGGGAAGCAGGAGCCCAAGAGCACGCAAAGGGGGTCACCAGATGGGACGAGGCCTCTGCTTTCAGACAGAGCAGGGCTCGGATGGGCTCGTCCACACACACACAGACCCTGAGATGCCCATGTCCCTCCAGGAGGACTACAGGCCGGGAGGCCACGCAGGCGGTGAGAGGCCAGACCCACAGCCCCCAGGGCTCGGGCAGCAGGGCGGAGGCAGCACCCGAGCAGGCCAGGCCGCAGCAGCGACGCCCGCAGGAGTGGGGGCAGCAGGCACCGTGGTCTGGTCGGCCTGGACCACACGGCCCAAGATGGAAGCTCAGCATGAACTTCCAGGGATCAGGAAACGCACCGGTGGGGTGGCAGCGGCCTAGCAGGGGTCAGTGGCCAGAGGCTTCATCCTGCCCTGGCGACGGCCACCACCTGGAAATGGGGGCGCAGGCCCAGGCGGCTTTGCCCTTGCCGGCAGCGCAGAGCCTCCACCTTGAGTACGACGAGGAAAGGAGCAGAGCCAGATCTCTCCTGCCAACGATGCAGCTCTGACTGTACACACTTCTCAGCTCAATCCACTCACACCACTGGCAGCAAACGGCAGTTTTAAGGGGAAATAATGAAGAGCACAAGAATTTGCTTCCTAAAAAGCTGAGAATGAACTATGGAAATAGCTCCCATATTGGGACCGCGTCTGCAGACAGGTGCCTCGCCCTGCACCCCGAGTGGACCCAGTGAGCAGATCGCGGGTCCCCACGACCCCCATGGGTGCCCTGGAAATAGAGACCTCCCCACACAGGGACGCAGTGCCCCTCAGGCTTTAATTCTTTATAAAGGAAATGACCTGTAGCTTCTTAATCCTCAGAAAAGTAGACCCAAGTCCTTAGTGGGGCCAGAGAACTAGGGGGCTAAGGAGGCCATGGGGGCCCATGGGGGCCTGAGGGGGGCCATGGGGAGCTGTGGGGGGCTGTGGGAGACTATGGGGGGCTGAGAGGACTGTGGGGGGTCCTGGAGGGATGAGGGGGTGGTGGAGGCCCGGGGACATCGGCACCAAACCTCATCTAGCACCACAGATCCCATGCTGCAGATATCTTCTGCTCCCCTCAACCCGATCCTTCCGTCTACCCCCCACCTCCGTGTGTACCCACTGCTGCTGGGAAGGGCGCGGAGGGAGCCAATGCTGGACACAGCACAGGGTGACAGAAGGTGCCACGGAAAGGGGGCCCTAGGGGACCAGGAGCCACAGCTCAAGGGGAGCCCACAGAGCCCTGGGGGTCCCAGTGGGAGCTGGTGGGCTTGAGGATGGGGGCCGGAGCTGCAGTCAGGCCCTGGCCCTGACATCTGCCATTCCAGCCTCTCTTCCCTGTGAGTGACTGAAGCTTCCAATAAACACTGATCTGCAGGGGCGAGGGAGTCCTGCTGGGCTGCCCCTCCCCAGGGAGCCACAGCGTGAAGGGGGTTAAGAGAAGCGTGGTGGGGTGGGGGAGGGGGTCTTCACACCTGGCAAGTGCTCCCCGGGGGGAGACCCCCCCAGAGCAAGGACAAGCAGGGAAGGGACCAGTCCTTAGCAGACAACCCCAGTCACCCCAGGGGCATGGCCAGCAGCAGAGAGGGAGGCCCTGGGCGGGAGGGGCAGGGGCATGAGGGCCATGAGCCCCCACATTAGGCCACACCCGCAGGGGGCATGGACCTGTCTGTCACCAGAGGGGGTGCGCCAGTTTCATGGGGCAGCACCCCTGAATAGTCAAGGGTTCTTCTCTGCGGGCTTAAGCAGCCATGCTGAGGACTCTGGGGACGCCACTTCTCTCCTGTCCCCACAGCAGGGCAGTCTGCACCCCAGGCCACTGGGGAGGCAGGAACCACCTGCCTGTACATACCAGGCTGGGGGGTCTTCCGCCATTGACCAGTCCCGGGGACGCCTCCACCATCTTAGCCTCACTTGGAGGGGAAGGAACCACTGAGCCTGTCACAGGGCACGGTCCGACACCACATGAAGGGCCAGCATGACCTGGGGGCCCAGCTCGGCCTGAGCCACCTGCCCCACAGAGGCCCACCCCTGGCTGTCCCCGCCCTCCAGCCAGGCCCAGGGTCTCACCTCCAGCAGCAGCCTCCCCTCCGGCACGGGGCGCCCTCCGTGGGGACGTCTGTCTCCTGGCGAGGGGGCGCTGGCCTCCGGCCGCGGGCCGGACGCCTGCACGGCTGTCAGGGCACAGAGCACAGGATTCAGCACCCCTGGGCCCAGGGTCCTGCCTACCCTGGAGTGAGCTTCATACCTCGCAGACCGGTACCAGCCCAGACCCCAGCATGCGCCGCACGGCCACCACCAGCCACCGTCAGAAAGCAAAGCCCACTTGGGAGGGCGCACAGGCAGCAGTGAGAGGGAGCACGGGCCATCCAGAGAGGGAGCACAGGCCATCCAGAGAGGGAGCATTGGCCTCCGTGAGAGGGAGCAGAGGCCATGATTAGCGAGAACAGTCATTTATTAGAGTACAGGGCCTTTGTTAGAGAGCACACGGGCTACTTAGAGAGAGAGCACAGGCAGGGCAGTTCTACCACCGGAGAGATGTAGATGCAGTCCCCACACCCCCAGCCCGAGGATGGCTTCTGCTCTGTCAGGGCCTGGTGTGCACCCTTGGGCGGAGGCCCTAACACGCCTCCCTGTCACGTGACAACCAGGGGACAGAGACCGCAGACCCCCGCCCCCACCAGCCTGCACAGCTGAGCCTGTAGGACCCTCACTCCCCCCACAGAGGCCACACTGGCCTCCTCCTCAAGTTCCTCGGTGCCAGGTGCAGGGGCCGGAAAAGGCCCAGTGCAGGCCAGCCCAGGGCCTCTTACCCGCCCTCCCTTGGGAGCCGGTGCTGCCTCACCCACCTCCCACAACTACCCTGAGTGTCACGAGAAATAAGCCCAGTCCCTTGGCAGAAAGTAGGGTGTTCCAGGAGTGTGGGCAGTCACCTCTGCGGTCCCTCTCTTCCTGCTGGACAGCTCGAAGGCCCCCATGATCACATGGCCGTGAGTCCCAAGGCCACCACTCTGGGCTAGACACCTAAGTGTCCAGTTTCTTTCTTTCTGTTATCAGCAGTTCACTGGGGCATTAAAAGCCATAAGCACGCTGCACTCAGAGACCCCAAGGGGCAGTGCCCACGGGTGCCAGCCACCAGGGGGCCAACCTGCCAGGCTGCCCAGAGTTTGTGGGTTCCCAAGACCTTAAGGAGGATAAAACCCCCCTGCCTGCCTCCCCCAGAATCAGAAGGGGCAAACGCCCACTAAAGCCCTCCCTCCCTGACTCCCACACCCCATCACTTCCCTGCCCCTCACAACTCCCCTCCAACACCCCCACCTTAACTCCAAGCCCTCAAGTCTCCCAACTCCACTTCCAACTTATCCTCCGCTCTCCATTGTCCCAACTCTCCTCCCAGCCCTGCCCCCAGGCCCCACCCCTGCCCTCTCCCAGTGGTCCCACGACCTCAGGAGGATCCCAGCTTCCCAGCACTCAGAGAGGGTCCTGTCCCCACTGAGGCCACATCTTTCCACCCAGGCCGGACAGCACCAGGCAGACTGGGGTCCAGCGAGGCCAGGAAGGAGGAGGGCTGGGGGAGGGCCAGTGCCCCCTGCATCCCAGACCCCCCATCTCCAGCACAACAGCCTCCTTCATCCTCCACCACCTCTCCAGCGTTCCCCAGCAGGGCCTCAGCCAGGGGGCTGTGCAGGCTCCGGCTGAGAGCTCCACTTCCCCAGCAGACCCCAATCCCAAGGGTCACGGGTCTTGTGCCCCGCCCATCCCCACGCTAGGCAGAAGTGAGGGACGCCACCTTCCACATTTCTCCCCTCTTCCACTTGTCTTCACCAGGACATCAGGCACCCCAGTCCCCTCCTGGCCCCCACACCGCCACCCAACCTCCCCCTCTTCCCGACTTCTCTGCACCAGGACACGAGAATCCCCTAGGATCGCGTGCACCCCCCCGCGGGCACCCCACTTCCCCTCCTCTGCAGCCACATTCCGGAGGGGGCATGCCTGCCGCCTCCTCTCCTGTCACGCGATGGGGCCATCAGCACCACAGTGACAGCCGCCTGGACCCCAGCCAGTGCCTCGCGTGCGAGCCGGCGCCCCGCCCCCAGGCCTGCGGCCAGACGGAGGAGCCGCGGAGCCGCCCCCGCCTCTTGGAGTCCAGCAGAGCTGAGCTGCCCAGCCACCGCCTGGACTGCTCTGTGGGCAGGGAAGCCTGGGGGCGGGACAGCAGGGTTCAGGGTCTCCCCAACCAGGGGCCAACCTTTGGGACCAGGGAAGGCCCCCACAGAAGACAGCCTCAGCCCTGGGCACACCTGGGGCCACCCTCCTATACCTGGCCCCGCCACGACTCTGCTCCCCGTCCCACTGCGTCCACAGCCTCCTTGACAGTTTTCATACAAACCAGCAGGCCGAGGCCTCCCAGCCGAGAAGGGACATTCTTCTGGGCCTGAAGCAGCGCTGGAGGGACGCCACCACCTTCTCAGAGGCTGGTGGCTCCAGCCGGCTTGGGACCCATGCCTTCCACCAGCAGCCTGCGTGTGTGGCCTAGCCGGCAGGCGAGGTCCAGCAGTGCAGAGATGCCTGCGGGAGCTGGCACAGCAGCCGTGGGTAGAAGGGCCCCAGAGGACCCCAAGGGACTCAGGCCAGAAAAGCAGGTGCCTCAACAACGTGGGTTCAGGACCAGGCCATAGTTCACCTGCTTCCCACCCCAGCTTTGGAACTTCACCAATGACATTTTGGGCTCAGAATGCCCAGAAAGGCACCCTGCTTCCACCACCTTTGGCCCTAGGAGCTGGGGTAAACCAGCTGGGAGCCGGCCTGTGCCAGCACCATGGGGCTCTCCCGTGGGGAGCACCCTCAGGCCTGCCTGGAGCACGACCTCTGCGCACGCCGCAGGCGCACTCTCCGGGGTGGGGGGGGGCATCAGAGCAGGCAAACTGTTGGGGCACTTGTAGGTCTCAGCGCATCAGAGGGACACGCTGGCCAAGGACCCGGGAGACGCCCTGAGCAGGAGCTGCCAGAGCACGCAGGTGGCCACCCTGGAGCAGGGGAGGGCTGGAGGCCGCTCGGGCTGCGCCCTCCTGCATGGTAACCTCGCAAGTTGCCCTGCCTGGAAGCTCCTGTCTGGCGTCACCGTGGCCCTCAAGTCCTCACACGCCCTCGCGCCCTTATGGTGGGCAACTGTTCGCGCCTAACCGCGGCCACAGACAGACGGGCTTTAGCGCAGGGGCCTGCCTGCACGGCCGCCACACGCCCTGCGCTCCTCTGCCAGCCCTCACCTTGGATAAGCCTGCGCCAGGCTGCACCTGAGCTTGAAGGAGGGGCAGGTACTCCGTGGGCAGGGGTGGGTGGTGCCCTGTGGGGTGGGGCTGGGGGGCAGATGGTGAGGGCTCCTGCTGTTTCTGAGGTCCCCAGGAGGGACCGGTGGCTTCCCTGCCCCCACCCACCTGCTCTCTCATTGTGGACCCGGGGGCGAACAGGTGAGGAAGATGATGTTCTTATTGCGTCTCCTCACAAAGGCCAGTGCCTGGAGATGCCTGGCCTGGCACCCGGCTGCACAACACCGCCGGGCCTCATGCCAGCCTCCCGCCCCCAAGCCTGTGGGCCCACCTCCATCCTCCGCGGGAGCCCCCAGGACCCGCCCTTCTGCACACCCACTTGAGGTCCCGTCATCTGTGGCAGCTGGTCTCCACTCAGGTGAGGGCCCTCTGACCATGCATCTCCCTGTGAGCCTGCTCTGGGGTGACCCCAACCGACTGCTGGGCTGGAGCAGGGCCCTCAGGGCCCAGCCAGTGCCCTGGCCTCACACCCAGAAGGACCAGGTCCACGAGGACACAGTGCCCCGTGGGCTCGCACCCCGGCCTCCCTGAGTGAACGTAAGGGGGACCCCACATAGAAGCAGAGGAGCCCTTGCTCTGTGCAAAAGACAAGAGGTCCAGTCCTGCCAAGCACCTGGGAGTCCACAGTAAGGCTCCAGGCCAGCTCTGCCCCCAAAAGGTGACTTGCCCTGGCCTTGCTGGACTCAGCTCCCCACTTCAGGCGGGAAGTGCCTGATTAGGAGCGACTCTTCACAGCCTGACTTGGGACGACAGTGGGCATGCACTCAGGAAATGCACAGCGTGGGGCCATGTACTTTAGGGTCCCGGGGAGCTCACGTGATGGAGAGCTTGCAGCCGTCTGCAGAGCACCCCACGCTTGAGGCCCCAGGACCTTGAGCCTCTGCGCCCTGGGATGGGACCCCAGCAGGACAGGCAGTCACAGTCCTCACTGCCCTGAGGCTGGGCAGCGGTCCAGCTGCAGGAATCAGGCGTTCTGAGGTGCCCCTGGGCCTGCCAGGCACAGCTGGACCCACTGAGCTGTGGGGCACTGTAGGGCTGCTCTCGCTTTGCATCCTGCATGACGATGCCAACAGCTCTGGATGGCACCCCAAGGTCCTCATCGTGTCACAGCCTTCCTGGGGGCCACGCCCAGCGTGAGGACCTCTGGGCCTCCTGCTGCACTGAGTTCAACACCTGTGAGAGTCAACACAGTAGCCCTGGGCATGGGTGGGGTGGAGCTCTGGATGTGGGGGTGGAGCCCCAGTGGGGGTGGAGCCCTGGGCACAGGGGAGGGGCTGATGGGCTCAGCCATCTCCACCAGGTGCATTAAGAGCATCTAAAGGTCCCCAATGGCTGATCTCAGGTGGACAGCAGCCTCAGAGCAAACTGGACCCCTGGGGAGAAACAGGCCCTGGAGCTGGCCCAATCCCTGCTGCAGAGCCCACATGGCCCCGGAGCTCAGGCAGAGCTGGAGGTGTGCATGAGAGGCCTCTTCAGGGCTGGCCCTGGGGTACCACCTCCCTACTCCGATGTGGCATGGGGACGGTGACCACCCGCACCTTGTGGTGGGTCCTGGCCCCCACGAAGCCCTCCTGCGCATTTCTCTAACCTGCTCCCAAAGCATCACCAGCTAAGGCTTTTGTGAGGGGTCCAGACTGAATTCAGGGTGGTGGTGGCAGTCACAGTCTTGAAACAGGGCAGCAACACCCACGTTTCTCTCCAGGACCCGCCAGGAGAGTGAGGCTCGGCCAAAGTGGGAGGTGGGAGAAGCCCAGGCACTCGGGGCCCGACACGCCAGGTGGCCGGAGCAGAGAGCCTGGGGCGTCCCCGGACAGAGGCGGCCGATGGTGGGTAGCTCAGGGCTGGGAGTGGCTTCGGTCCTGCTCCCACCAAGCGGCCTGCCGTCCCCTTGCACCGAGGGGAGAGCCCACAGCAGGGCAACTGGCCCCTCCACCACACTCCGGAGCTGTCAGCGCATCTCTGTGTGGGTGGGACTGGCCAGCCCAGCAAAGTGGAGTGGGCCTGGTGAGACCCTGCTGGGCAGCGGCCGGGGGAGGCCTACCTTGGAAGAAGCTCCTCACCCTGAGGTAGCTGACACTGAGGCGCAGGACGGAGAGCTTGTCCAGCTTGGAGATGACGTCGGCAGGGAAGGGCAGCAGGCTGGCCAGGTGGTCCAGCTCGGCATTGAGACGATCCCGATGCCGCTTGGAAGGGTTGGACTTCTCGGCCCCAATGGCAGGCCTCCTGCAGGAGCCACCCTCACTTGGCTAGGGCTCTGGGACCCGGCCGCCCCTGCCTGCCGAGCCCAACCGAGGCCCCCACTGGGGAAAGCCCCCAAGGCTGCCGGTGCCCAGATGGAGCCTGGACATGGTGGCTGTATGGGGGGTGCAGAGAGAGGCAGCAAGTGACCGAGGGCCTCTGCCTCCTCTATGCCCACTGGGAAAGGGGGAGGGAGGACCCACCCCGCCCCCACCCCCACCCTTACCCCTCCCACATCTGCTCTCAGAGATGGTGCACATGGCGGTGCAGGCGTGGGGCCCTAGGGCTGGCCAGGGGGCCTGGGTGAGGCAGGGAAGGGGCCTGGGCCTGGCATAGGGGCCTGGCCCAGGGGCACCCTGACATCAGAGCAGTTAGAGGGTTCTGCTCTGCATTCGGGTGCTCTCCCGCACAGCAGTACACTGGCCGGCGCCCCACGTGGCCGCCGAGGGCCTCCTAGGCTGAGGGCTGTAGCTTGGCCCTGGAAGCCGCTTCTCTCTTCCCGAGATCCCACCGCAGACGCAGCCCTAACCGCTCCGACCTGCACGCACAGCGCCCGGCGCAGGGCATGACGGCCGCCCCTGGCCGTCCCCACCCTGCACTGCCGTCTGCGTCAGGGGCTGTGCGGGGAGCAGGTCGCCCGCGCAGGCCAGGGGTCCCCCAACACCTGGCGCCGACGAAACAAGCAGACTTGATTCCATGACTGCAGGCGGCGAGAACGGGGGGCGGGCACCGCCCCGGACCGGCCGCTGAGCCCCAGAACAGCCCCAAACCGACAGGCTGACACCCACATCTGCGTGGGGATGGGAGGACCCAGCGCAGCCCACTGGGAGACGGCCAAAGCCAAAGGTTTGGCTGGCTCCAAGCCCCTCTAACCTAAGTCATCCTAAGGCCTGAGTGAGAGGAGGCCACAGCGCTGGGCACAGGAGGGCACAGGAGGCACTCGTGGTGCAGAACGGAAGACGAGGGCCGGGACACCCTTGCAGAGACAGACCGGCCCCTTGTCGCTGGGGACTCAGCACTGCACCCTGTATGGGCATCCCAGGCTGACACGGCACAGGCACCTGCGGATCAGGCAGGTGCATCCTCTACAGGTGAGCGCACACCTGCTGAGCGGTTGCAGCTGCACCCCAGGGGCTCACCTGAGGGCCGCGCCAGGGCAGCCCTGGTGTCCACTTGCAGGTGACACCCACTGGACACCGGCACACTTGATGCTAGTGGGTGGATGCCAGGCCACAGTGAGAGCAAGAAGCCCCCGGAGAGCCCAGGCCTAGCAGGGTCAAAGGCAGCTCTGCCCTGGGGCCAGCACAGGGGGGAGACACAGTGGCTGTGTGGGGGGGACAAGCCTCGGTGTCTGCGTCTGGATTTTGGTGCCGCTTTCAGTGGGGGACATCTGTGTAAGGGGTGCCCTTCAGCTGCACCTCAAGGACAGCAGCACATGCAGACCCCCCAGACCCCCCCAGGCTCAAGGAGCCTTGCACAGAAACAGGCTTGTGCCCAGGCGCAGCTCACTGGTGCGTAATGGCCCAGCCCCTAGGTACGCAGGGCAGCAGAGCAGGAGTTGGGGTGACCCTCCGGGCCCGAGGGGCACGCCTACAGCCTCCCAATTCAAAGAAGTCCTGCCCAGGGCCTGGGAGAGTGGCTGTGGGCATCCCCGTCCACATCCAGTGGGGACAGTCCCTGGCCAGCCCCTTCTTGCGACAGCTGGAGAGAGCCCAGGGGACTGGGCACCCCAAGCTAGGGGTGGGTTTCCCTGCGTCCCCATAGGCTCCAAGTCCTTCCTCCCTCCATTCCTAATTTCACTTTTTTTCAGTGGAAACGTGAAGACCCTCCCCTTCTATGGCAGGAGACCCCCAGCGCTTTACCGTTTCTGCACAGGTTTCCTCCGCTTTCGGCCTGCGTAGGTGCATTCACCTGGTGGGATCATGGCCCTGGACCTGCAGACAAGGAGCGGGAGTTGGGTGCGGATGGCCCAGGACAGATGCTGGGAGGCTCTGCAAGATGGGGCCCGGCTGGATGGGGCCCGGCTCCCCATAGCTGGTAAACCTTTTGGGAACAGAAGCCCCCCTCACCCACCCACTGGCACCATGGGCAGAACATGCCAACCCCCTGAGGCAACCCCCCGGTATCTGTCCTCCTGGAGCCACTTTCCTCCTTCATCCCAGTTTCCAGGCCCACGGTCTCCACTGTGGCCACAAGCAAACTGGCTGCATGCGCAGGCCTCTGACTGGTCACCCCATCCTTGCTCCACGGCCTCAGGACCTTGATTTTCCCCCAGAAGAACGGCCCTGAGCCCCCACATAGTCTGGCGGGCACAGGCGTTACGGTAACCTGAGGGCCAGGCGTGAGCCGGAGGGGAGGCAGCCAGGGCCTCACCTGCTAGGAGCAGGGGCTGCACACAGAGGCTGCGCGGGGACCGTCCAAGTGCTACTACCAACCCGGTGTCAGACAGGACGTAAAGGACAAATGGACAGGAAAAGACGCAGCTTTCTTTTCCTTTTGCCTTTTGCATTTAAAAGGACAGTTTTACTAGGAAAAGGAGAGGAGGAGAGGCCCCCATAGAGCAGCGGGACGCGAGGGACCTGCTTTCTCCTTCAAAACAAACAGGAGTCGTGATGAGTGTCAGACAAAGCTCCTCGCAGGGACAAAGGGACCTCATACCCCAAGGACGGGCCAATCTCCCCAAAGACACAAGCCCACGTGTGCACCGACCACAGCGTGCAAAGACGTGAATGGAGCGACACAGAGAAACTGGGAAGCCGCGCTGTCAGCACCTCTGCACATTGACCACGACCAGCAGACGCTCGGACGGCAGCTTTGGGGCGAGAGCAGCCGGGCACGCAGAGAGAGCGGCACCATGCAAAGCGCACTCTCTCGTGGGCGTGGAACTAAGCCAGAAAGTGCACGGGAACCAAGTGCCAGGAAAGCAACCCACGTGTAACGAGTCGAGGTCAGGGCGTCTCGGCGACATGTAAAGGTGCTGGAGCTGAAAGAAGAAAAGCATGCGTGATCCTCATGGGCACCTGCTGGCCGGCAGTGTGGGCGCTGCCTGGGGACGCGACGCGGCGTCTAAGCGTCCACTTTGATAATTTATCAGAAGGTAAGATACATCCAAATCAAGCCGGAGGATGGAAGTACTGAAGTGGGCAAGTGTATGGAACCAAAACAGAAAAAAAGCGAGAAAACACTGCAACCCGAAGGTGGTTCTCTGAAAAGAGCAACAAGACCAACAAGCCCCTAGCCAGACTGGTGGAGAAGGAGCAGAAGTGCGAAGGCTCAGAGGGACTTCAAGGAGGGCCCCAACGGATGGAGGGGCAGGGCTGAGCGCCTGCCTCACCCCTCATAACCCCTGAACCCATGCTGGGGAAGGCCCGGAGTGCCTCGGACCCCAAGGGCCCAACCCCAAGAGGAGGAGGAAGAGGACACCCATCTCAGCCACTCACTTGCGGGCCCCAAAGGCAGCTCCCTCTGCTCATGGGACCCCACGCGCAGCCCAGAACACCAGCGTCTTGGGTCTGAGCCCCTCTGCAGTGGCCTAAGCCACATGGATTCCACCCCTGGCCAGAGGCAGGGATCGAACTTGTGCTGCAGGGGCCTCCCTGGTGGTGCAGTGGGTTAAGCAACGCATTGTAAAGCATCCTCAGCCACTGCAGCAC
This sequence comes from Galemys pyrenaicus, assembly GCA_019455555.1. Lineage (NCBI taxonomy): Eukaryota > Metazoa > Chordata > Mammalia > Eulipotyphla > Talpidae > Galemys > Galemys pyrenaicus. The sequence continues at coordinate 11,621,217 of JAGFMF010011799.1, read as the reverse complement.
AAGTTCGATCCCTGCCTCTGGCCAGGGGGGGAAATCCATGTGGCATAGCGGACCTCTCCTGCCTCGCCCGCTGCTCCCCTCGGCAGTGTGTTTCGGTCAGTCTGCCTGTTCTGCTCCCCGCTCTGTCTCTGGTGAATCCTCTCACTACCTTGGACTCTGACCTGTACCCCAGCTCTTGTGGGGACACAAGTGCCCCCACAGATTCAACAAGCAGGTGAAAGAACCAGTTCCTGAGACAGATGATGGGAGCCCACAACTTGGCCAGGCCTGTACCCCCCACAGCCAAACACAGGGCCCGGGACCCGCCAGTATGTTGGTCAAGACCCCAGTTCAGGAGGAAGCCGGGCTGTTCTCTGCACCCTCTAGCAGCAGGCTGAAAGCGGCCAACTCACTGCGAAGCTCAGTGTAGCTCGTGGCCCTGGCATCAGGCCCTGAAGGCTCTCAAGAAACGACGGCCAACGTCAGCCCTTCTCAGATGCCGGCAAGCAGCTCCATCACCAGGGGCAGCCGTCCAGTGGTTCTGAGGGCCAGGCTGCCAGGCCACAGCTGCCGGCTGGCACGTGGCTGCATTCAGGGGAGACGGCCAACTGGATGCAGAAGTGCCCACAGACCCACAAGGGGCCCTGGCCGATGAAGGGCACTACCCCACTGGGCAGCGGGCACCACTGTGAGGGCAGGACAGGCCTGCGTCCCTCCCCGTGCATCGGCCATGCTGGCCAGAGAGAAGGGATGTGTCATTACGCAGAGGGAGACAAGAGACCTGGCCTCCCGCAGGGGACAGGGTGCAGGGACCTGGGCACATACAGCCCTCCGTGACTGGTCACAGTCTCAGTCAGGCCCTGGGGCCCCAAACCAGCCGTGTTTCCACAGAGTGACCCCAAGCAACAGACATGGACACTGCCGGACCAGCGGGGCCCCCGAGCAGGACAGCAGGGCAGCTCAGTGCTTAAGGAGTGTGCCAGCACAAGCTCGTCCTGCGTGACCTCGCGCCACAGCCACGGAGGCACCAACAGCACCTTTCATGCCGCAACAACGGGGGCTGCCTCCCAGGCGCTGCTCACCCACTGGCACAGGGCCGCGGGGCAGAGGCGGCCGATTCAGGGAGCCACGTCCTCAGGCCCGAGACCAGGAATTCTCGCCCCGGGAGACACAAGCCCAGGGAAGGTGGCTCTGAGACGCCTGCGCTGGGGGGTGCCGGGGCGCACATGCAGGGTCCTGGCAAAGGTGCAGGGGCCCAATCCGCAGGGCACAGCTGAGCGAGCAGCCCTGAGGGCAAGTGTGCACTGGGGCTTCCCGGTACCCATATCCTCAGCAGAGAGCAGTCCCAAGTGCCGCGGGGTTTACGCAGGGGTGGGGTCACGGCAGGTGTGGCTTCATGGCAGGGTCACAGCAGGTGTGGGGTCACGGCAGGTGTGGGGGGCCACGGCAGGTGCGGGGTCATGGGTGGTGAGGGATCGTGGCAGGTGCAATGCATTGGCTGGGGAGGGGTTATGGCAGGTGTGGGGTCACGGCAGGTGCAGGGCTCATGGCAGGTGCAGGGATCACGGTAGGTACGGGGTCATGGTGGATGTGGCGTCACGGCTGGGGAGGGGTGCCATCCCAAACTCCAGGCCACCGGTGGGCTGGCCCCTGAGTCCTTCCTCTTTCTCTTCTTAAGTTACAAGTTGCCATTCTCCAGCACAGGGTACGGGGTTGCAAGAGTAAAGGGCGTCCCCGGGTGGGGCCTTCTCCTGGGGGATCTCCTCATGGGGCCTTCTCCTGGGGGGTCCCTGGCAGGGGCTTCTCCTTCCTTCCACTCCTGCTCACCACGCAGTGACTAGCAGCTCAGTGAACCCTGCACCATCCAGGGACTGAACCCCGCCTTCTCCAGGGAGGTTCTGGGGCACGTGCCCCTCACCCTGGAGCATCTCGCTTTTGCAGTTGCTTGGCTGCTGCAGGCAGTGCTTCTGTGTCTGCAGGTCTCTCCAGTCGAATAAAACATCAAGTAAAAATACAGTTGAGTTCTGAAGCTGGCTGCATCAGCTAAAGACCTTTGAGACTCTTAATTAACACGCGAATGTTTACATTGTTTTCCAAGTTATCAATAAAGAACTCCTTCATTTTAAATATAAATCAAATAAAGCATTTCTGTTCATCATAGCTTTTATCACTTTATTTCATTTTATAATTAATTTAGACTTCTCTTTCTTAGATGACACAATTCCTATATATCATTTTCTTTCTTCTGGAACTTATTCTGATTTTTAAATCCATCATAGAAAGAAAACAGGGTGCTTCATGCAATCAGAGGGGTGGGGTGAAGAATAGGGTTCAAGTGAAGCTAGGTTGGCCTGTGCGAATGCATCCCCTCCACTTTTATAAAAGATTTGAAATTTCCCATAATAAAGTTTTGGGGTTTTTTTAAAGCACTAAAGAGACAAAATGTGGCATAAGAACAGACACACTATAGTCAAGGGATTTTTGATGAGGGAAGGAACTGTCCCGCTAACAAGTGGGGCCAGCCCACAGTACACACTGAAGATGGAGCTTGACCCCTACCTCACACCACACTTTAAAATTGAACCTAGAGAGGGGGTCTCCCTGGTGGAGCAGTGGGTTGAGCTTCGCACAATGAAGCATCAGTGCACAGCAGCACAAATTCGATCCCCAGCCAGGGAGGGGACCCACATGGCAGAGCAGACTTCTCCTGCCTTGCCCACTGCTCCCCTCAGCAGTGTACTTTAGTGGATCTGCCTGCTCTGCTCCCCACTCTGTCTCTGGTGAATCCTCTCACCTCCCGAGACTCTGGCCTGTACCCCAGCTCTTGTATGCATAGATGAATAAATCTTTAAAAAACAAAACAAAAAAAAAACTGAACCTAGGGGGCCTCCTTGTGGCCTGGGGGTCAGTCTCAAGCTGTCACCACTGCAGACTGCTTTTGATCCCCAGTCAGGGATCTGACCCACATGGTGCAGCAAACCCCTCCTGTCTCCCCGCTGCTCCCCTCAGCAGTGGATTTCAATGGATCTGCCTGTTCTCCCCACTCAGTCTCTGGTGAGTCTTTCACCCCTGCTCTGCCTGAACCCTAGCTCTTCTATGCATAAAAAAAATAAAATCTTAAAAAAAAAAACTGAACCAAAATTAGTTAAACTTTCTAAGAAAACACAGGGCTATCCCTTCATGATCTTAAATTTGTCAACGGGTTCTCGACTACGTCATCAAAAACTCAAGTAAGAAAAGAAAAACAAGATGTGGTTGGACTTTCTTAAAATTAAAGACTTGTGCCTCAAAGGGCACTGTCAAGAGATAGATGACACCACAGCCTCAGAACCTCCACAAACCCTAGGCAGGCAACAGAGCCCTAGACACAGCACTCCCGTTGCACCTGGCAGACAGCGGCCTGAGCATAAGCCTGGAGGGAACACGCCCCGCCCACCTGAGGCCACTTCACACCTGCAGGTCAGAGTCAGGGACAGGGAAACAGCCCGAGCTGGTGAGGATGGGGCAGCAGGCTGCTGCTGTAGGCAGGGGCAGGGGCAGGGGCAGCTGGGGGTCAGCTGGGCATTTCCTCTAAAGGGTAAGCTCAGCTTTTGTGACCAGCAATCCTGCCCCAAGATGAGCAAAAACATTTTCAAACAAAATCTGGCACAAAAATGCCCACAGTATCATAACAAAAAGGCACAGACAATCCAAAAACCCACTCTGAGGGAATGCCCATGTGGTGGAATATTATGCAGGCATAAAAAGGGACCATGTGCTGACAGACCAGCAGAGGGTCATGAGGCAGGAAAGGCTGGACACCCAGTCACAGCTATCAGCCAGCAGGGACAGCAGGGTGCGGGGTTAGGGGCAGGGGGCACAGCTTCCACACAGAGAGTGTTCTGGAACTACACAGCAGTGGTAACCACATGTGAGCAATATGCTAAATAATGCCCTGAACCTACATTTTTAAATGGTTTCATGTTGTGTGACTTAGCTCAATAAAGATGACTCAAGTTTAAATATAAACACAAACTCTCTTGGGTGGAGAGGACGGAGAGGGTGCGAGGGTGGCTCGACCACTGGATTCCTGCAGGAAGCTCTTTGAGGGTACGAGGGTGAGGGCATTTGGCTCAGGCAGTTCTTTAAGCTGGTGGGGTGACTGTTGCAGAACAGGGGGCAGGTGGCAATGTAGGGCAAGACAGGCAGCTGACCTGGAGTGCCCCTTCCCCAGGACAGGCCCCATGGTTGCCCCTCCAGGAGGAAGCAGGGTGGGGTCTTCAGGCCAGGCTGCCCATCTGAGTGGCAAGGTCCTGCGGCTCAAACAGCAAGATTCTGGGCTGAACTACCCTGGCACAGTCCGGAGAACAGGCCAGGGCATCCTGATGCCCCAGAGGGGCTGGGCTCTCAGCATCCCACTCCTCAGGTTGAGATGAAGGGACCGCTGCCAGGTATGAGCCCCAGGGTCTCCAGCTGCACCTTCCCCGCTGAGTTCTGAGCCCTGCAAGGTGAGCAGGGACCTTGGGGCTCGTGGGGTGGGACCAGGGGGGTGATGGGGCAGGGCCAGGGGACCAGCCTCCTCCTCCTTGTTCTGCTTTGTCTGAAAACAGGAAGCAGGAGCTTCCCGGCTCCCTGCATGAACCCCCCCCCCGGCCTCAGAACTGCCCCCCACCCCACAAAGCCACTCTCTCCCTCAGGTTGTCCAGCTCAGAAGCACTCTGGAAGCACAAGTTGATCACCAAAAGCAGATCAGCCCATCCAGGTGGCCTCTGGGGGGACCTAGGGGACAAGTCAAGGTGCCATCCCCTGCCCCCCACACCAGTTTGGGGCCTGAGCTGCAGCTGGCGCCTGTCCCCAGAAGGAAATAGGAGGCAGGTGGGCAAGCAGGTTACTCCAGGGCAAACTCACGCTTGGGCATCTGGCAAGGGACACACAGGTGTGACCTGGGTCAGGGGGTGGGTGTGTGGGGAACCTCTGATGCCCACACTCAGAGCTCTCGGTTTCTCGGGAAGACTGGACTTTTAAAAAAAACTTCTCTGATGGAAAAGTCATAGATGTCCATCTTAGAACAGGAAGAATAAACTCCCTTTTGGGCCCTGCACGAGGCTGAGCCACAGCAGGACCCTCGGACAGAGACCCAGTCGCCCCCTGAGTCTTCAGTAGGGCAGGAGCAGCAGGCAGGGGCCAGGCCTGGCTACGGGAGGGCCGGAGGTGGCACGGCCCGTGTGGATGCCGCCCCGCTGCCCGGGTGGGCTTCACGCCACCACTGTGGGCTCCCAAGGCCCCAGCCTCCAACAGGCTGGGTCCCAGGCGCAGAAGCTTGCTTGATGGGGCCACCCCAGGGTGCCTGGAAAGCGCCCTGAGTGGGGGGCCTTGACCCAGGCTGGGCCAATGCCCAGGCCACTCTCACCCGGCCCTCCCTTAGCCTGGGCTGCTGGGGTTGTGTGAGTCACAGACCAGCACCCCCTGTGGACACGGGGCTGCCGCAGCTGGCGGCCACCAGTGGGACTCGCTGGGAAACTGGCGGAGGCTATGGCAGGCCCTGGCAGACCTGCCCCAAGGTCCTCTCCCCAGGAGGGAGGGAGATCCTGGGTGCCCTCACCTCTGACAGTCTGGGGGGGTTTAGGGGCACTCAAACTAAGACTTCAGGGGGAAAGACATTGGCGCCACCAGAGGAAGCAGAAGGTCATTCCCCGGGCACTGGCCCTTCTGCCACCCCCTCCCCCAGTGCGAGACGAGTGTGAGAACCACGATGGCTCCCTTGGGAAGGAACCACCCCAAAGCCCTCAGAAAGAAAGTGGGGCCAGAGCAGAGGGGCGCAGACCACCTTCCCCGCGGGGCAGGCACCAGGAGTCCGCGCTCACCCGGAGGGGCACGGGGTCGTGGCTGTGACCCAGACAGGGGGCCTGGGACAGGGCTCCCAAGGCGCAGACCCGCTGCCCGAAGACATCCCGTCTGTGTGTCGCGGTGAGAAGCCGCCTGTGGGACCCCAGCGCCCGCGACGCGAGCGAGGACGGGGCGGGCGGGGGCCGTAGGGGCCGTAAGGGCCGTGCCCGCCCAGGAACTTACCGGCCGGCGGGGCGCGGAGTTCGTGCGCGCCGCGGGGGGAGCCCGCCCGGCTGGGAGCTGTGGCGGCCGGGCTGCGGGCTCTCGCATCTCGGGGACCAGGCGGCGGCCGCCGAAGGACCGCCCCACCGGGACCGCGAGCCCGCCCCGCCCGCGCCGGGCCGCCCCGAGGCAACAGGGGGCGCGCGCGCGCGTTGCCCCGCCCCCGCGCCCCTCGCTCAGGCACCCCAGCCCCGCACCTCCCCGGCCCCCTGCCCCTGGCACGGTGCTCCTCACTGCGTGCCCCGCGCCAAACTTCCCCAAGCCCCTACCGCACGCCCCAACCACCTCCAGTGCTCCTTGCCCCAAGTACCCCCCCGCCATCCTCCACGCTTCTCCTCCTCACCCCCTCTCCACTCCTGCTCCACTTGCCCCTACCACGAGCCTCAGGGCCCCATCCCTGCACTCCTGTGTCCATGGTGCTCCCAGGTCCATGCACTTCCCCGGTTGGCCTTGCATCCTCGAGGCCGAGTTCCCCTAGGGGAATCCAGGGCCCATCTATTCCTCACCCCCAGTAGCATGCCTCCTCCCACCTGTGCTTGCGCAGGCCCAGCGTGCACCTGCTGCCCTACACCTTCACAGGTGTGGAGCGTGGGGTCTGGAGGGCCCCACCCGCAAGGGGGACAAGTAGCTTGGGTCTGCCTGACTGCTGCCAGGGCCACTTGTGAGGAGCCAAGGCGCTCAAAGGCCTGAAGACTGGACAGGTAGGCAGGCCTTCACCTTCGCAGGAAGGAGCGCAGCTTCGGGGCATCCACACGGACTTGGCGACTTTGCAGGGTCTCCCACAGGTGGCTGGGCTCCCGCCCACCCTGTCCTCTCTTCCTGGGCCTCCTCAGGTGCTGACCATGGACTCTTGTGATTGCTTCTCCTGAACCTCCTGGATGGTCCCTCACCTGAAGCCTCAGGTATCCACAGGTCAGCTTTCTTGGGTGGCATCCCTCCTCACCCCCCACACCCACGCAGACAACGTTAAGCCCAAATCCTGGCCAGCTTGTCCAGTCCTCCGTCTCTGCCCACGATCATCCCTTCCCAAGGCCACAGGTTTCACTCTCGGGTCTGTCTGCTCTGCTCACCTGCCTGCCAGGAGAGGTTCTCAATGCTCCCCCTCCCTTCCCCTTGCTCAGGCAGGGGCTGGCAGGGAGACCCCAGCGCTGCTGTGAACTTCCAGCACCTGTAGCTGCATCTTGCTCCAAGTTCTGTCAAGTGCATCATGTGCACAAACTCTGGGGGAATGAAGGCAGGTCACTGGGAACCTGAATTTTCTATTTTTAAAATGATTACAATGGGGCCTCCCCAGTGGTGCAAGGGGTTAAGTCTCAGCACTATGAAGCTATTGGCAGCCACTGTAGCATGATCCAGGGCAAGGGAGCTGACCCACATGGCACAGCAGACCTCTCCTGCCTCGCCCGCTGCTCCCCTCAGCAGTGTATTTCAGTAAATCCGTCTGTTCTGCTCCCCGCTCTCTCTCTCTCTCTCTCTCTCTCTCTCTCTCTCTCTCTCTCTCTCTCTCTCTCTCTCTCACACGCACACNGTATATCCGTCTGTTCTGCTCCCCGCTCTCTCTCTCTCTCTCTCTCTCTCTCTCTCTCTCTCTCTCTCTCTCTCTCTCTCTCTCTCACATGCACACACCTTCCCCACACACCTCTTGCTTGTACCCAGCTCTTCAACATAAAAATAAAATCTTTTTTTAAAAATAAAATGACTATGCTTTAGTATGTATGGCAAGGTTTTTGCAGGAAGGATGGAGCACATCTGTGCCTTTTCTGTTTTCTTTTGGCTAACAAAAGTATGTTACGTATTATATTAAGGAAACATCTTGGAGAGGTGAGTGGGTCCAGGTCTGTAGGGGATCCTTGGACCCAGGAATGTGAACAGGGTGTCCAGAACCTTTGGAGCGTTCCCCCTAGCCTGCAGCTGTGGGCACAGGAAGACCCCCCACCTCCAAGTGTCCGGGGACCTCTGTGTCCAAGCGCCTGTCATATCACCCACCCGTCACGTCCGGGAACCCACCAAAAAGAAGGGGTCCTTGCTGCTACTTCCCAGGCAAGACAGTCAGGGGGCTGCCCGACCAGAGGCAGAAGCAAAGCCGTGTCCTCCAAAGCACACCGCCCCCCCAAAAAAACCTGTGCCTTAACAGGCAGATAACCCACTCCCGCTGCCCCCACACTTGTCCCATGGCCTCTGTGCTGTGGCCCCTTGAGCAGTCGCAGGACTGCATGGACAGAACGCCCATCCAGGGAGACGCCCTGTGAGCCCCAGAGTCAGGGGTGACCGGCAGTCAGGGCCTCTGGGTGACAAAGGAGGGACTCCCCACCTCTCAGGCAGTGGTCCCAGTTTCAGCCGCCACATCCTGTCTCTGGCAGCTTCCCGTTCGCACAGGGCACGCGAGCAGACAGCAGTTTGCAGCCGACATCAATGGCCTCACCCTCATGACCGCCCTGCACCCACTTTCTCCCACGGGGACGAACGCACAAGGCACAGGCCTCTCCCCTCAGTCAGGACCCCAGCAACAAACAGGTACGTGCCGCTGTCGCCCCAGCCCCTCTGAACTTCCCTCCAGCAGGAGCCAGGTCTGACTCTGCTGGACCCTGAGGGGCGCCCCTCAGCAGGGCAGCTGGGGGAAGAGGATATCCTGGGGCTTATGGTGATGGCAGTGGAGCCCTGACTACCCACAGTGGGCTGCGCCAGGGCCCATCCAAAGCCAGGGCCACCCCTGACCTCCGAGAGGGCCGGGCAGTGCCCCTTCCAGCCTGCTCCGGGCTCTGCCCCCCCACCCTCCAGTGAAGGTCCCGCAGCCACAGCAAGAGCCCCATGCTTGGGTTCCAGCCCTGCACCAGCCATTGGTCCCTCTGAGGGTCATGTTATGGGACCCCAGCCAGTGGCACCCTCCTAGGCTCCCCCCCCCCAGGGGCGCAGTAGGAGCGCAGCCCCAGTTCCCTGCACAGACCCTCAGGGTCTCATCCCTGGCTGACTGGAGCTTTGCCTGGTCAATGCCTCCTTCCAGGGATGTGGCTGGTGCAGGGGTCCAGTGCAGCCTAAGTGTGTGCTTCTGGGGTAGGGGGTGGGGGGAGGGCTGTGGGTAACTTTCAGGGTTGGGGTTTGCCAGGAACCCCTGTGGGGAAGCCCAAGCTTCTCCAGGCTCCCCTCATGGGCTTTGGTCCTGCTGTGCGCCACCAGCCAGGTTCCAGCGCCTCCCACAGGGACCTCATAGACGCTGCCCCTGGACTGAAATGCTTTCTGGCACGCGGGGCCTGTCCGCACTTCTTTGACCCTAAAGGGCCCTTCTGAGCAGACCTGCCCCATGCCCCTCACCTGCTGACATCTGGGCTACCTGGGGGAAGTGCAGGGGACCTGGGTCCTCCTGTGCCTCCTGCCAGGAGAGTACCACCTAGGGGCAGAGGGAGAGCCCCAAGGGGTAGGAAGGAGGGTGGTGGGGAAGGGGAGGGAGCTGGAGAGGGGACAGCCGACTCACTAGTTTCCCCTGCAGGTGCACTGACTCCACACCTTAGTGACAGTGACGGTGACTGTCCCCCTCCCTGTGCCCCAGCCCCTGAATCATGACTCTGGACCTAGGCATCCCACAGCCTAGGGCAGCCCCACCCAAGCTTCTAGGCTCAGGACCCCCCCACACCTTCCACTACTCCCCGCCCACCCCCTGCACAGCCGCTCCCTCAGGCACTGCCCCTTCCCCGCTAACCCTAACCCGGAGGCCCTGAGCTCAGCCTTCCAACCAGACCAGCACCCACGCCCGACCCAGGCCGCTGCTGTCCCTTGGTGGGCCCTCCCAGCTCTGCGCTCCACGGGTGGATGCAGCAGCCCTTGCTCCTGTCCTTAGTTTTAAGGGGCACCCGATGTCCCCAGGGGGTGTGCCCCTGGGGCTGTGCTATAAAGGCAACCCCAGGAGGAATCCGCCACTTCAGCACCACCTGAGCTGCCCACAGCTTGTCTGAGCCCACTGAAAGCATGAAGAGGCCCAGCCTGGAGCGTGGCCCGTGGGAGAGCAGGCAGGTGGCTGGGTGTCCCTGGTACTCAGGTGCCCCCGTCTGCCCTGCTGGCCAGCACACACCCCTCGCCCTGGCCTGGCTGCTTAGCCTGCCTTGCTCTCCGCAGGCGGCACCGTCAGTGGACAGACCAGAGGAGCAGGGCTCTGACAAGGATGCCCAGGTCCACTGCTGGAGGGAGTCTCCGCCCCACACCCCTCCCCCCATCACTCACTGCCCCCGACCCTCCCAGCAGTGAAGGGCAGGACTCCCGCTTAGACCTGCATCACCCCCAGACAAAGCATGCCCCGGGCTCCGACCCTAAAAGGAGGCCTGAGGCTCTTGGTAGAAAGCACGGGGCTCCCTATGCCTGACATCTGACACCTGCACCGGGTGAGAAACTCACTGCACCAGCTATGAAAAGAAAAATAAAGTAGACTTGCAAGTGTCAGCGAATTGCGGGAAGTTGCCAGCAGAAGCGCCTGACTTAGGAGGGCAGGAACCCCTGGCTCCCATACCCAACACTCCTTTTCCCCAGAACTTGCAGGCATCAGTTAGACCAGCAACGGGCGTGGAGCACAGGGTGGGAGGTGGCTACCTTGGGAGAGCAGGGGCAGGGGGTCTGTTGGCCGCCTCTCAGCAGCGCCCCCAGGTGGCCTCTGGCCAATTCTGTTTGAGCCCTAGAAGGAAGGGGCGGGCAGCCCTGGTCCCAGCTTGTGGGTCCCAGGGGGCCTGGAATGTGCACTGCGGGCTGCAAAGCAGGGGCGCTGAACTGGCACTTAGCGGCACTCAAGGGACAGATCTGACATCATTGGGCCCCACAGAACCCCTTGCCCACCCCTGGCTCCGGGGGGTCCTGCAGATGTCCACGCAGGGCAAACAGTGGCCCTGCAGGCCTGGGAGTGTGAACGCAGCACCGCCTGTCCACAGTTGGTGGGGAGGGGCTGCCAAGGCTCACAGAGGCTGGCCCGGAAGTCCTGGGACTGGGTCCTTTTCACACACTGGGTGCGCAAGGACCTGGAGTGGCTCCCTCACCTCCCTGCACCAAGCCAGGCTGTCAGGACACACAGCTCAAATGGGGGAGGGGCCACAGGGCGCAGGGGCAACAGGGGCCAGAGATGGCAGTGGGGGATGAGAAGCCTGGGAAAGGGCAAGGGGTGAAGCAGACCAGGGAACGTGAGGAGCTGGGCAGGTGGCCTGGGGATGCTCTGGGCAGGAGTGCCCTAGGCCTGCCAGCTGCCCACTGCGCTTGGTTGGCCCTGCCCCAGACCCCACCCTCTGGCCCAGGGACCCCAAAAGTACCCAGTCTCCAGCCGAGTCCTCATTGCTGCCTGGTGGCTTCCAGTACGACTGTTTCTCTTCCGTGATGCTCCCTGGGGCTCTGGGCGACCCTGGGGCCACACTGCCCCCAAGTGGCAGGCTGGCAGCTCCCAGTTCTCTGCCCAGACCCAGCAGGTGTCTGGGGCAGTCTGCCTTCCTACATACTCTGGCCAGGCAGGGCTCAGGAAGGCTGCTCCCCACCTTCAGAAGGCAACAGGTTCCCCAATGGGGGCCCCCCAAACTGAAAACCCTCCTCTTCCTTCCAGAGAGCTAGGGCTTCATTTGCCGGCTCCAGGCCTGAATGGGTAGCTGAGCTCCATCCCTGCCCTTGCCGGCCTTGGGCCCCCAGACGGGGCCTTATCCTTGAGGACTGAACACGTGCAGTTACTGCTCTTGGACCCAGCAGTTCACTGGACTGTGGCGGCTTCTCTGTGGCCTGTTTCTCTTGGGCCACAGAGGGTGAGGGGGGTAACACTGAAGCGGAGGGTGGGCCCACTCTACACAGGCCCAATGGCACCCAGTGGCTCCTGGGTGGTCTGGGTTTTATCAGTGGCAAGGCCCTAAGCTCAGGTCACACAAGGGCTGGGTGTGGGTCGGGGTCAGAGGCCTCATCCAGTAAGTTGGGAATCTGGGTCCTAGAGGTCCCATGGAGTCTGGACCTGGAAACCTGGAGGTCCCTCCGAGTGGCAACTTGGGAGTTTGGGAATCAGGGGACAGAGCTCACTGGACAGCCTCTGAGGTCACATACAGGTTCTGCATCTGAGTGTGAGCTGGGAGGAAACAGCAGAAACCTGGTTCGCTGCACCCCCCATCCTCCCTGACCCACAGGGTCAATCTTTGAGCCCAAACTCTTCACCCCAACCCCACACATGGGGCCAGCGATGCCCTGACACCCACCCCACCCCTCAACACCAGAGGCAGGTAACCCGCAGCCTAGGCCCCCTGCAACCAGCACAGGCCCCACCACGCCCCCGACCTGACATGTCAGGCCCCTTTATAAATCCCTGTCGTCCACCCAGAACCCACGTCCTCAAAGCCCACCACTCCTACCCCAAACTCTTGCTTTAAGCAATTCTGGGAGAATCACATCTGAAAGAGGGAGTGGAAAGGAGCAGTGAAAGTGACCCCCTGGGTGGCTAGGCATTGGCACTAGAAATGTTGAGGTTGCAGACCTGAGGGGGGCGTGGACAAGGGCCCAAGGTGGGTACAGGACAGGGACACAGGCCCAAGGGAATGCAAGCCAAGGGGACACAGGAAGGGTGGCGCAGGGAGGGGCAGGCCTGAGGGGGGCACGGGGCGGCAGTCACCAGCCAGCGGCAGAAGCTCGCATTGCTAGACCAAACCCGAGTTGCCGCGTGCACAGCAGCAGCCCCTGAAGCAGAGGCTGTGGGTGCCTCGATGTCCATGGGCACATCTGAGAGAAACTGGCCACAGGGGCGGCTGCTGTATGGCTCAGGCAGGCCTCGGTGAGTGAAATAAGGCAGGGAAAGCCTCTCGAACTGCAAGGTTCTGAAATTCGTGTTGGCAGATAAAAGTGTTTCTGCTACAGAACTGGGGCGTCTAGAGAAGCACGTGGCGAGGGCCCTGAGCAGTGCCCAGGGACCTTTGCGGCTCGCAGCACCTCGGCGGTCACCGCATCACAAGCGCATGCCCGACGTAACCGTCAGAACCGCAGGAGCCCTCGTGAGCCCATCGCCACTCGCACAGCCGATGCTGGCGGGCAGAGCGGAGGGAGGGGCGCCGCCTGACTGGATCCGCACCCATTTCACCAAAGGGAAGCGATTTGGCATTTCCAGTCTTTTCTCCCAGAAGCTGCACGGCCAGCGTCATACGATGCTGAAGACCATGGAGAGGTACTGCTCGTAGGACACCTGGATCCAGCCATCCTGGTCCGTGTCGTAGCGTCTGAAGATGTCCGTCAGCCTCTGGGGAGCGAGAGGCACTGAGTCCCTGGCACCAGCTAGTGCACGGCACTCCTGTTGGGAGCGACGCCTGGAACCCCAGTTTCAGGAGCAGTCAAGGCTGTCCTTCATCCAATGCTGACAGGCCAGCATGGGAGGTGGGCTGGGGGGGCCCCGACCACCCCAACAATAGTCTGGCCCTGTGAAGGGCAGCAGAGGGCAGGGGTGACACCGGCAGGCAGTGGCAGAGCAGTGCGCACACTGCAGAGGAGGACCTGCCAGCCACGGGGAGAATCCACCCATTTCCTCGGATGGACAATACAACGAGAGCACTAGAGCAGGGCCTCCCTGTGGCTGGGGGTCAGTCTCTGGAGAGCACCACCACAGCCTGGGTTCGATCTTGGCAGGAGGCTGACCCACAGGGCACAGCAGGCCTCCCCTGTCTCCTGCTGCCCCCCAGCAGTGTATCTCAGTGGATCTGCCTGCTCTGCTCTCCACTGTCTTTGGGAAGTCCTCTGACCTCACGCCTCTGGCCTGCACCCCAGTTCCTTTATGCAAAACAAAAAGAAAATGCTAGAGTAGACTGGCAGCCGCGCCATCAGCGCAGGGACGCTTCCAGCAGGTTTCTGTTACATTCCTGCAGGGACAGCACCACTGCTGATGTCTCCATCGAAGGGAGAACTGGGACTGCTCACTGGACGAGACTGACTTTTATCAGCTTGGGAGCCTAACCCTGAGGTCTGACCCTGTTACCACAGGCCCAGGCATCCACCACCCCAAGGAGCCCACCCCACCTGGCCCGTTCCCAGGTGCCTGCTACCTGCAAGACGATGCAGCCCTGGATGAAGTCGTCAAATGCGATCTGGCCCCGCCCTTGTCTGTCAAACTTCCGAATGAGAATGTCATGAAACTGGTCCGAGAGCCTGTAACCTTGAAAAGGGAAAGGAGAATAAGGGGCAGGCGCGCCACCTGGTGGCCTCGTGTGAACCTGCAGTCCAGCTCGAGGAGCAGGCACCAGTCTGGGAGGGGCAGGTGCCAGTCACAGCCCCGTGCTGGAGAATGTCACTTCGACACGGAAGCTCCAAGTGCCACAGTCCGCCACATCACGGAGAACTGAACCACCATGGGACATGGACTGAGGTGGCCAGGAGGCCCGATGTGCACCGCCCGGGAGAGTACAGGCCAGCGCAGCAGCCCTCACGTGGCCAAGTCTTCAGAGGGTGTCTAGATGGAGTGCTTGGCCACATGGCTGGCAGACCCCAGGGCTGCTCCGAGTAGACACTTATTTCCTACCTGCCTGTCCACTTCCCAAGTGACTGCCCTCACTCACTTAGGAGGTCAGATGCAGGCGCCAGGTACTCAACTGGCTCTGTCCGGGCAGGACCCCAGCAAGGACAGGCTGCGCAGCTTCCAAGTGAGCCTGTCAGGTCACCTCCCCGCGGAGACCGCATGCACACACTGGCAGTACCTTCCAGAGGGCGCTCTGTGAGCCCCGAGCAGGACCCCCTCCCGCAAGTGAGAAGACAAGACTCTGCTCAGTGAGAAAGAGACAGACAGATGCACTACCAGCCCTGGCGGCCCTGAGTACTGCATGGACCCGAAGGGGTCAGCGGGCTCCTTTGGGCTTGGGCCCTAACTCCTGGCTGAGCTGCAGTGCAGCCCCCTGCTTGGCTGAGAGAACACACTTATTCTTAGGAATCGAAACTTAGCAGAACTTTGCTTCTGAGGCCCACCCCTTAGGAGTCACTCCCCAGAATCTTCCAGAATCATGTAAAAGGGATGACAAAGTTCCCTCCACCAAGACAAGTGTCCGAAGGCTGGGAAACCAAAATCAACCAGAAAGAACCTTTTTGGAATAACCCAAGAAATGCAGCAGAATTATGTTGTCTGCAGAAGTAGCCTGTCTCTGCCCAACAGAGGGGTATGGAGGTTCCTGGCAGCCCAAGAGGACAGGGGCGCCACCCACACTGGCATTTCTGCCAGCAGTTCCCAAGGACCAGACGGCCCATGAGTTGAGAGAGGGCTCTAGGTGGAACAAATCCAGAAGATGCTGTGCCTTCAAACAGCCCGGGACCCAGGTTCCTTCCTAGGCTGCCCTGGTTGGGTTGAACCAGGCTCTGGCCCTTCCCAGCCTGACCACTCTGAGAGGGCTGTCCCTCTCTCCTCACTGCCCTGCAGGCTCTAATAGCTCCCACCACCAGAGGGCAGAGCAGGACCAGCAGCATTCCAAATTCTAGCTCAGAGCCTGAGGTCAAGACCCACTCCAGGGGAGGAGCGGGAGTGGGAGTGGGGGCAGTTTAGCCACTCCCTGATGCTGTGCCACAGTCACAGGTGAGACAGAAGGAGGCACAGAGCGCATGGGGAGGGAGGGGGTGAGGCTGCCTAGGAATACCAGGAAGAGAAGCACTTTACCACTGAGCTGGAGACACCCCCAAGCAAGATATCACAACCTACCTTCCTTGTCTGAGAGGCGTTTATCGACAGTCTTTGACATGAAACACAGAAGAGGCTATTTAATAATAGCTTGGTTGGTAACATTAGGGTTTTTAGCTTTTCCTTTTTTAAAAAAATTTTTATTAACTTAAGCATACAAGAGCTGGGGTACAGAGACACAGAGGGGTGAGAGGATTCACCAGAGACAGAGTGGGGAGCAGAACAGGCAGACTGACTTGAAATACGCTATTGAGAGGAGCAGTGGGTGAGGCAAAAAAGGTCTGCTGAGCCATGTGGGTCCCCTCCCTGGCCGAGGATCGAACTAGCACTGCAGTAGCTGCGGAAGCCCCACAGTGCGGTGCTCAACCCCTTGCGCCACCAGGGAGATCTAGCTTTTTCTTCTTAAATTAAAAAACCCAGCTGCCTCTGGCCCAGCCCAATGTGGAGGTGGCCGAACCACTCTGGAAGGTACTGTGACCACACCCTGGAGTACACGGGCTTGAGAATGCGGCCTGTGGCCAGCACCTGCCTCACAAGGACCCTGAAGGGAAGGAGGGCCTGCTGTACCACCGCTCCAGGTCAGGAGCCGCATTCTTACCACGCCGTGACTCTAGCCACTTCCGAGGGAAGCCGTCTGTATAGCCTGTATCTCATTTTGGATGAAAAACTGGTTTTTAAAGTGTCCATGTCAAATCAAAATAAAACTACGATGAAAATGAAATTTTTACAAAGATTGGATTTAAAAAGCCAGTGAGCCGAATAATGTGAAGACACCGTTAGTGGCACCTACTTTCCAAAATGAAATACGCTACACAATCAAGAAAAGAGAATTACCAAAACCTGAGAGTGCCTGCTTGAGCTCGTTCTTGTCGATCATGCCCGAGTTGTCCCTGTCGTAGGTCCGGAAGACGTTCTGCCAGTCGGTGATGTACTTCCAGACGCCCGTGAACTCACCGAAGTTCACGCCAGCCTTGTTCTCTCGATCGAACATTGCTGTGGGCAAGGAAGTGCCTTTAGCCCCAGCAGTGCTGGGGTGGGGAGGGAGGTGGGGCCACAGCAGGACTCCCCCCACGCCCCATGAGACTGGCCGCCCACGCAGGCGCAGGAGAGTCCTTCTCCCTGCAGGACAGAACGTCCATTCCTATAAGAGAGACCACCAGCCCGAGTAGATCCACTTTCATTAGACAACATCAGCCTAGTTCCAGGTCCAAAAACAAAAGGACCCAAAACCTCATTTACTTTTTGTTACAGAACAGCTGAAAACAGAGAAAGAAACTCAGTCTGATCACGTCTACAAAGAAAGTGACGCATCGCCTGCTGTCTCTGGGGCAGAGCTGCACAAAACTGGAACGCAGGGGCTGTGTGGTCACAAGTTGCTGCGCACTGAGACCGCACAGTGACAAGCCAGGCGGGAAACTGGCAGGGTCCTCCCAGGGGGCTGCATGGGGACCAGCAGGACAGGGACAGGCGGCCCACGGCCCTTCACTTACAGATGATGGACCTCACGGTCACGGGATTGAAAGGCGTCCAGGTACCTGAAAACAAGCAGGAGTCTGGTGAGAGAGACAACTTTTCTAGGAATGCCAACTGGCTCCTCCATTACCCTGAAGCCAATGAAAACAATACGTTTGCTTTGACAGGAGCAAGAGGGCACCCTCCACAGTGGGACACTGCCCCAGGCAGTGGCAGCCTCAGAGGCCACTCAAAGCTGTTTACAGGCTCTGAGCTGGGGGTGCATTCTTGTGAGCAAGGGATGAATGCTCACCACCCAACAGACTCCAACCGCAGCTGCTGCCAGTCAACACCTTCCCCTCAGGGGAGGTGCAGAGACCTCGCCTCAAGGCCTCTCCCTGTACACAGCGGCACCTTCAGAGAGACCACAGGGAACATGAGCGCTGCGTCCGCCTAGAGACACAGAAGCCGGTACCATCGAGAGCAGCCAAGCTGCCTGGCACTGGTGACCGGGCTGCCGCAGCTCAGGGCCAACCTGGCTGCGCTTCAGCCCAGTCTTTGGTCTTCAGCCCCCATCCACCAGTGGGGCAGCACTTCCTGTGTGCGCACCTGGGCAAGGCTCCCCACGCTGCCACTTGCAGCTTCAGGAAGGCAACCGCCAGGTAGGCTGACAGGCTGGAACCCTGGCAGGCCCCAAGAGCCCAGAGCTCCCATGGGAGCTTGGAGCCTAACTGGCAGCTGTGCTCACAGGCGCCCACCAGGGCAGACCAGAGACGCCCCTGAACTTCCCTCCTGAAGCAAGGGCGGCTTCTTGGCGAGACCTACACCCATTGCAGAGTAGGGACAGAGGTGCCACCCAGGGTCCCAAGGGACAGCCACAAGAGGGAGCCGCACAAGGGCACATCCAGACAGTCTTCTAGGCCAAAGAGCCCCCCACCAAGCCAGCTGTGCCTTTATCAACTTTCACACCCAACAAAAACAAAGTAAACAAGTTTCACGTGGGGTGAAAACCAGTACAAAAACAGTTTCCCTTCTTTCCGCAGATGGCTTTAAGTTCCGGGTGGTGTGGACCCCTAGCCCGTCCTCACACAGTCCTACACCTCGCTCAGGTCAGGGTCTGGGGTCCTCCATGGCTGATGCATGCAAAAGGGCCTCTCAACTCTCTACGACTTCCTGCAGTGACCCCTGGGCGCCAGGCCCCCTAGGCTTTGGGTCTGGCACACGCCTCTCTCAACCTGCCGCATGGCCACCCAGACACACTCAGGCCCTTCTCACTCCCACTGCCCCCTCAGGGCTCAGGGCAGAGGCTTCCCAGGAGCATTCCCAGGTGCTCATAGGTCTCTAGCCCCAAGTTCGCTCCACCTGCTCAAAAGAGCACCTGCCTATTCTCGCCTTGCCTTTTCTGTACCTGTCACTCAGAGCACGACAGGGAAGGCGTGAGACGAGGAACCCTTCAAGGCAAAAGCTCCAGTATGAGAAACTGTACTAGGCTTAGGGGTACTATACTCAAGACCTCCCCTGACCCTGCCCCGTCACCACATTCGCCGCACGTCTTCCTGCTTCTCTGCTCATCTTCTGCTCAGTTCTAAATCAAGGGGAGACTGTCCTTGGAAGAGGCTACACCTTGACTTTCCCTTAAGGGGGCTTCCGTGCTTGGCTACTCTAGGCTTCTCACGCCCCCCCACTCACCTGGACTCTGAGTAACCCTTTTCCAGCAGGGAAGGCTGTAAACCCCTCAAAGTTTAGTCCCAGCACAGCTTCTGCTCCCTACCCTGAGCAGGCAGCAGCAGCTTCTGGTGGAGACAGACTTGGCTCAAGGGCAAAGGACTTCACTTCCTGAAGCCCCACTTTATGTTACAGAAACCAGGGGGGTGACTTGTTACCCAGCCAGGCCAGCCCACCCCCTGCTCTCCTTTGTCTCTACCAGAAGCTTTCCCGCAGTCTCAGCGTGGGTGGACACGAGCGCCTGGCACCAACTGACCCAAGGGCGGATGCGTGGCTTTGTGACTTTAGTGTCCCTGCCAGCAGTGCTAGGGCTTGTGGATGTATAACCAAATGTATTTCCTGAAATAATGTTATACTCTACTAAGCTGAAAACAGAAAGCCCCTCCTTGGGACACAATTTAGAAGTGAAAATAGCTTCTCTGGTACCAGTGCTAAGAACTCAAGAGTGAAGAGACTCGCACATCGTTGACCACCTGGTCTCCACATGCATCACGACTGACACAGTCTGGTGGCTGGAGCAGTTGAAGACATGGGAACAGGACAAGGAAGAAGAGAGAGAATCTGAAAAAGCGAAGCGCTGCGCAGTCCCAGGAGGATGGCTGGTCGTTAGTCACAGCAGAGTGCAGAGCAAGAGGCGGGGCTGGGGAGGGGCTCTGTAAAGAACCTAACTCACTGCGGGGGCTAGCCGAGGCAGCGAGCAGTGCTCAGGAGCATCTGGGTCCCAATCCTGCCTTTCCGTGGGAGAGTCACAACAACTGACTCAGCAAAAAAGACTAGACACACCGCACCTCCTCCAGAGGCAGAGAACAAGGTCGTGCTCCTTGATAGCCTGCCTGTTTCAGAGCAGCCTGAGGAGACTTACAAAGGCATTCAGAGCACAGAAGAGAGGGAGTGTGACCTCCGTCTGAGGAGCAGATGAGCAGTACAGGAGCAAGATGTCTGTGACTAGGTCAGTACAATTTTTAGTCTAACTCCCCAATTCTAAATTTTTTGCTACCAGAAAGCCACACATTTAACTACATTTTTCAGCAATTAATCTGCAACAAAATATGTAATTGGCTAAAGGAATCAGGCTACTAAGATGCAAACCAGTCAACAGGTGCCCTGAACGCATAGAGGGTGAGTGGAGACCCGTCCCAGGCTGGCTCCTACCTGTACCAGGATGGCAGTTGGAGACACCTGCTGCCTCCATAGGGGCTGCCAGGAGATGACCCCGATACATAATCATTAACCTGGTTGTAAAGCCAGGTATTGGTTTCGAGTATCTTAGGAATGAGAACTGAACATCCTCTAGGCAACTGTTAAATCCTCTTCAGCCGCTGAGCTCAGGGGCAGTGCTCACCCCTTGGGAGAAACAGCAGGAGATGGGCTCCCCACCCACATCTCAGGATCCCAGGGGAAGGAGATCTATTACAGGGCCAGCAGTGTCCACACAGGAAGTGCTCTCTGGCCAATGAGGGAGACCCGGACCACGCTCCCACACAGTGGTCAGCTCCAAGCCCAGCCCAGCCAGGGGCTGCATTCAGGTGGCACTCTGCCCACACTTTACTCTGCTTAACCAGATCTACCCTTCTCTCCAGAAGGGCCTCCTGCCTCAGCCAGGCACTGGGCAGCAGAGACCAGCACTGTAGCAGGATGACTGAGTGGAAAGGACCCCTCTGAGAGGCAACACCTTCGCCCAGGGGAGTCAGGTTTGCATTCAGAAGCCGACTCACCGTTAGACAGCGCCTGCTGCAGCTCGTTGTCCGAGATCACGCCACTCCGGTCTTTATCCACCCTACAGAAGTGCGACTGTCAGCTGGGGCACAAAGGGCAGGGCGGCTGCCTGAAGGAGAGCCTGGTCTGCCTTCTGTGGGGCTCTCCTCTGTCCTGCTGGGGGAACCTAGCCTGGCTCCTCCCCTGGCCCTAAGCACCCCACCAGCCAGAGGCCCCAAAGACGAAACTCAACTTTTATGATTTCTTGTTTTTCTCTTTTCCCTCGACCTTTCTGAGTTCTACCTGCCCGAGGAGCAGCTTCTCTATAAGGAAGTCATTCCTGGGAGTCCCTCCTGGTTCGTTCAATGCGGGGGTGGAGATGGGGTGGGGGCGGCCGCGGGGGGCGCAGGGGACGGTGGGGAGGGGAAGACGTCAAGGTCTGAGGCCCAGTTGCTAGCCCGGCGGCCTGCCCAGTCTTGGGCGTCTGGGCGGCTCCAAGACTAGCCTCTATCTACCTAGCCTCCCGGGGCCCGAGGACAGGCGCTGGCCATGCTAGGGAGAGCGGGCTGAGCCGGGGAGGGGGCCAGGCAGAGGGGGACAGAAGGGAGGAGGAGTGGAGGACCTTGGACGACCGGCAGCCGGCGGGGAAGGAGGGGTAGGAGGCCGCGGGCGGCGGCGCAGGCCCTGAAGTAGGAAGACGGCGGGGACGGCCGGGACTCACCTCTGGAAGACGTTCCACAGGAAGCTCTGGTCGGGCAGCGCAGCGCCCGCGGGGCCGGCCCCGGGACCTGGGCGGTACGGGTAGGTGGCCATGAGCCAGGGTGCGCAGCGGGGCTGAGGTGCCGGCAGTGAGAGGTGGCGAGAGGCGACCAGAGGCGGCTCGGGGTGGCTCTACTTCCGCCTCCGCTGGGGGCGGAGCCTGGACACGCAACTTCCGGGAAATGCCGGAAATGCTCCTCCGGGAATGGTCACGGGGCCAGGCGCGCCCACTCGCCGCGCGTCTCTGTCGCTAGGCAACAATCCGGGCTCCGAGGTGACGCGGCGGGTTTCCGCGGCCGGATGTACTGGCCGGCGCCGCCCGCTTGGCCTCGAGCAGACTTGTGTACGCTCGTCGGGAGCCGAATGCCCGCACGCGGGCCAAGCTCTTGCCGCCTTTAAGTTGTGTTCGCGAGGTGATGGGTGAACATGCATGTGCTTTTCTGTCCTCAGCTCCCAGCTCCGCCCCCTTCTATTGGCGCCCCCAGTTGCCCCGGACTTCACTGTGACACCTGATACCGGGCACAGCCGGTCTGAGCGGTCCAGTCTAGCGCCCGCACCCGATGTGCACTGCACCCCGTCCTCGCCCTCACCCCGGACTCCTGACCTCTGGGATCTCCCCTCCCACTGTGCACACCTGATCCCTGACCTTCCATATTTTTGGCAGACCCACCTCCCCGGCAGCAGTCACTGGCTTCTGGACCCCACCCTCATTGCCATCACTTCCTGTCCTTGCTCACCAACTCCTTCCAGCTGGCCTGCCCCAGGGGGGAACCCACCTTCACTGCAAAAGGAGGGAGCTAAGCACCTGCCCAGGCTCCAGGGCCTCCCTTTGACCCCACAACTCATGCCAGCGGCTTCTCCCAGCTGGGCCCTGACCCCGCTTTTCTTAAGCTTGAGTTCTTTCAGACTCCTCAAAGAAAATCAGGTACTCCGTTGATGGAGGACAAAAGAATAGAAAAACTGGAAAAGAGGTGCTTTAAGACCAAAGACCTGGCTCACACAAAGAAGTGGGAGTATAAGGGATTAACAGCAATTAACCCAACTATATAAACAAAGACCCTTAGGCACCAATGACTGTTCTGGCAAGTGTCAGACCAAAAGTAAAGAGAGTGTGCTCTATCTTCAGAGCCTATTGTAAAAATTCTGCATAGTTGGTTAAAAGTCAGCAAGCAAGTCACTCCATGAAGGAGTGAGCCCCTCCCAAAAAGAAGACTATCAGCGCAGTGTCTGCACTGACACGGGGCAGCCGTCCTTCTGCCCATCTGTTGACTATGCAAGTTCTTCTCTTCACCCACTCGCCCCTCTGCAGGGCAGCAGCCTCCTCCTGCCTGTGACCTGCACCATGCCGGGGCTTCTCTGCACTGACCTCCCTCAGTGGAGGCAGCTCTCCTCAAGGCTGTCCACCTGTGACCATGCAGGCCTCTCTCAGCAAACCTGTCCCTTTCGGGGCAGCTCTTCCTGCCTGCTTGTGTCTATGCAAATGTTCTTTATTCTGTTGCCCCTTTCCCTAATAAACTTGCTCTTCTTGTTAACTTGAAGAGAGTTTCTCATGGAGAAACTTGCCACGTGCTGCTGAACAGGGAGCTCTGGTGAAACCTTTTCCAGACTGAACCCAAGAACCTGGCTCTCTAAACCCACTTGTAACAGGGTACAGAGAGGGGCACCCCAGAACCCCCAAACCCTAAATGGGTTCTGCCATCCGCTGCATCAAGACAAATATATAAAGCCTTTAATGGAAAGGAACTTTAATGCAATTAGGGAACAATACAGGAAAGACAAAGACTAGTTACTAAGTCAAGCATCCAAAGTTACCCACCTCCTTGAGGGTAAAAGTCCAGCCAAACAGGACTGGCCCAAAGCAAGGCCCAAAAAGCCTACCACAAGTCTAAAGGACCTTTCAGTGGAGACCCATAGAAAAGGGTCAGAAAAGAGTCAGACAAACCCAGGATGAGAAGAGTAAAATCAAAATCAAGATGAAAGCTGCCATTATTAAGCTCCCCACGGGTCTCTCACCCACATCTGTTCTAGCCAGTCCAAGACCAAAAAGCAAGCGCAGTTTCTTCACGTCGCTCTGCTCCACATGCCTCCTCCACGTCTCCTTGCTGCTCTCCATCCTGCTTCCTTCTTCCTCCCTTCCTTCTGTCCTCCTATCTCCTCTCTCCAGCATCTTCCTATCCCTGCTCAGCTCCACCCTACTTAGGACGGGACTGGAATACTGGAACTTCCCCTTTACACACTGACTCCAAAAATGACATCACTGTGGCTTGCATTCTCCTGGCGGAGATGAACCTCATCCTCAGCATGGATTCTGTCCCAGTGTTTCCAGCAGAGCTCAGCCTCCTTCACCCGCACTTGCCGAGTCAGCACCTCTGTGGTGCTGCCTGACCCTTCTAAGGGTGGGACATCACTCGGTCTCTGGAAGGAATATTGACTGACTGTAGGGAACTGGAGCCTCTGCTGAGGTTCAGTGTTATTTTGCGTCATCTTCAAACCACCATTTCCTGGCAAAAGAGAAAACCTCAACTGGTCTCAAGTCCCATAGGCAAGAGGTGGTTCTGGTCCAGATGCTTTTGCCTTCTTGCCTCACTGCAGTAGGGGCAAGGCTGACTCTTAAACAGGGGCTTAGCTACTAGGCAGTGGAAGGTTAAAGCCTCCTCCCCACTGCGCTGAGGTGCAAATGTAGAGAGGAACATACCTACAGGGACTCCTAAACCAGGGGCCTATCCCTCCTTCCTTCTGCCCCACGGTCTGGCAGCCTTGGCCTCCAGCTGCTCCTGGGGGTCATATATGGGCTGGGCTGCCTGACAGGCCCATACCTTCCAGTCCTCTCTGCAGGCAGAGGGCCTTTTTGGCCTTGACAGGCCTGCAGACCTGTCACCATAGTACAAGGAAGGTGAAGACCACCTTCTGCCAGTAGACAGCCAGGTATTCCGTTCCGGTTCTGCCAGCACTGTCCTCCGTGGAGATGTGCCGTCGCGGTCTGCCGGCCTTCCTGGGAATCAGCTCCCTCCCGGCCAGGTGTCCTCAGCTCTTCCTTGAGAAGATGCTTCTCAGGTGGGGCACGGGAAGCATGAGGGGGCAGCTCTGCTCGTACCCACACTCTTCCAAGTCTCAACACTGGGCAGCCTTCTGCCCCCTCACCACTGGGCTACTTGGGAGATTATTCTCACATCACCTGTAGTAGCTGAATTTCCTTAGCAGCTTTCTAAATATTGGTTCTTTCTCTGCTGGCATTTCTAGTATTTCCCCACCCTATGTCATTGGTGTACACACCTCATTCCCACCTCAGCAAGGCACTGGATGAGGCATGCCTTTCTCGCCTCTTGCACACGCTTGTGGGTGCATACCGCTCTCTCCGAGGCTGTAGTTAGTTATTTCCCACAGGGTCACTAAGTGGTGCTGTCTTGCTAGAGACCACCCCCTCCCTCAGCCCTAGCTGTAGATTCCCATCATGCTCATGCCAAGAGCAGCCTGTCCTACCAAAAAGGCACTTTAAGGGGTAAATAGTAACATCTTATAAAAGCAAATTTGGCAAGAGTATCATTACAGTGAGTGATACCTACTGAAAAACCCCTAAGAGTAAAAAAGCTTGCATGCATACACATCAGTTCCATTTAGTATTCTGTTATTTAAATAATTTAAGAGACAAGGGCAAGGAGGAAATGTTTGTTTTCTTCACTTGATGTCAGGCACCAAAATTCATCTTTACTTAACATTTACTACAACAAAATATCTGCATTTCAGTGTCACGTACATATTTTATATTAAATATAGAAGATAATCGCATTTCCTATTTCGGGTCAACATACACGCCTGCAGCCAGGCAGTCTAAGGTTTTAAATAAACTTGGAAATAAGAGTGAGTCTAATTTGTTTTAAGGATAGCGCCAGTTTTATTATCTCACAAGAACAGAGCAAAGGATGAAGAGAAGCTTGCTGCTGCCAACCACAGCTCCCAGCATGGGTGCCCTCCTGCCTCAGTAGGAGCGGATAGCAGGGGGCACTGTGGCACAGTCTGTTTCATCCAGAGTCTTGTCGATCACAGGTCTGTACTGCAGTGAGACCTTGGGAGGAGAGTCGGGTTTCAGCACATCAGGTGTGCAGGGGCACCTCTGAGCGCTTCCAAAATTTAAGAAAGATTTGCAGAAGAATACTCAGGTGTTCATTGAAAATGAGCATATAGAGGGGCCTCCCTGGTGGCGCAGTGGGTTAAGCAACGCACTATGAAGCAAACCACAGCCACTGCAGCACGAGTTTGATCCCTGCCGCCGGCCAGGGAGGGGATCCACATGGTGCAGCAGACCTCTCCTGCCTCACCCGCTGCTGCCCTAGGCAGTGTGTTTCAGTCGGTCTGCCTGTTCTGTTCCCCACTCTCTCTCTGGTGAATCCTCTCACCTCCCTGGACTCTGGCCTGTACCCCAGTTCTTGTATGCATAAATAAGTAAATCTTTAAAAAAGAAAATGAGCGTGTGGAGGCAGAGCATACCCAGCGGTCAGGGCCAGTGCAGCGGTCACAGGCACCCTGGACTGGATGGAAGCACACACAGGGACAGCAGGGCCCTTGTGCCTCACGCTCCACTCTGACCGACCTTTGCCCCGTGCCTGTAACTGGACACTCACTGCACACCTTGAGGAGATGCTCAGCCAACAGAAAGGCGCTGCTGACCCGTGAGCTGAACGCCCGCTTCTGAGCTGTACTTCCTAACACAAGTACCTGTTTCCTTAATAAGCATAAAACCCTGAGATCACTAAAAAGGGGCCTACAGCGAGGAGGAAAGCGTGACTTCCTTCTGGTCCCGTCGGAAAATAATCTGTGAAAAGCTAGGATGTCACTGCCCAGACACCCCACAAAGCTGTGTGGTGACGGCCCAGAACTGATTCCTGCGTGTATCAAGCTCAAGGGCACAGCCCCTGTGCTTTAGTCACTACTCCTAAATCCTCAGTCCCGGCAGAAATACCAACTCTGTGATTCCCCCTTGATAGACAGAACTGACTCTGATGGAATATGGGCTGATATCCTAGCGCTGGCACCCCCACTCAACGCTCCCAGCCTTGCCCTCCCCTACTGGAGCTGGGCCCTGGGGAGGCTGGGGGCCGCACAGCACCTCCGGGTTCCTCTGAGGCAGCTGCTGCCTTGGGCTATTCACTGGATGGAGTGTCCTCCTGCCCACCCCCACACCCCCCAGGTTGGCTCTTCACAACCCCCACTCGTGGTGGATTCTTTCCAGGCAGGAGCTTAACTGACTGGAAGAACTTAATCCACACTGCCTCTCCCAGTTCAAACGCCACGCCACAGACGTGTGTCGGCACGGACGTGCATGTCGGTGCCCGGGCAATCGGGCAGAGCTCCATACCTTCCCGGTCTGGATGTCAACATAGGAAAGGGTGTGCTTCCGCCAGTGCTGCTCGAAGGGCTTCCGTTGCTGCCCCTGGATAGGCTTCGAGTAGTCATACTCGTCCACCCGCACCTGGGGTTCATTTCGGAGATCCAGTTAATCCCTCCCACCCACCACAATGGGCAAAACCACCAGAACAAAAGTCACTCACTGAAATGACACGCGAGACCCCCACCCCCCACACGAAGCTGGTCCGTGGTTTCCAGCAGACCACGTTTGGAAAATCAGAACCATCCCTGGTTCATCCCCTACCCCGGGCCCTCACCCACAGTCAAGCTGATGAACCGGCCACTGCAGGAAAACAAGTGTGATCAAGCACCAAGTGGGGTGGGGCAGGCAGAGCCAGCCATCCTTCTCCCCTCAATGCATCCCACAAGAGCAGACCACGGAGGTCACACTGGGCATGGGGTCTGCAGCCGGCGGAGACAGGCAGCACTCGGGGATGCTGGTCTGGCTGATGAGCCACGTACTTGCTTTCTCTTTCTGTTCTCTGCTATGGGAGGTTCCTGCTTTTCCTTTCAGACGTGCATTTCAACATGATGATGGATAAGACAAACAAAAGCCTCTTCAAATAAACCCACAAAGATCTAGAAACTTGGCTGTTTCTACCAAGTGAGGGGGGCAGGAGAGGCGAGACCCCGGGCCAGCAGACTACAGTGCACCCCTTGTTCCAGGCATGTCTGTGCGCAGGGCACCTGTATAGTCTCCCGACATCAGACACTAAGACACGTTCATGTCGTAGGAAGCCACAGCCCAGGGCTTCCAGTCCTTGGCAGACGTGCGTGACACATGTGCCAACGGGTACTCCCGTTAAAGCAACTCCAATCCAGCCCTCCTGGGGACAGATGAGTAGGGATCCTCCCTCAACCAGGCCACTCCCCACCCCACCCATGTGCCCCAGGCTGCCCAGGGACTTGCACCTGTGTCCTGCTGATGTGGCTCGCCTCAGCTGGCACCTGACTCCCCACACCCCTCCTTGGGCCTTTTAGCCACCACAGGGCAAATACTCTTTTCCAGCAAAACCTGACACACGTCTGCATAAATACATCTCACGTGCAATCATGCAGCCCGGACAGGAGGGGCTGGCTCCCGCCCAGCTAGGACATGCCAGAGCCCTGCGCTACTGACAAGGGGTGGAGCCTATGAGACCCAACCTGGGTACAGGGACACACCCGAAGGCAGGAGAGTTGTGGGAGAAAGGCCTTTCCTCTGCCTGCATTTGGGAAATGCAGCAAAATGCAGAGGAGCCCAGGCCGTGGGGATAGGAGGGGGTGGGGGGAGGGGAAGGAGGGGCGGACACACCTTGAAGTCCTCTCGGGCATGGGCACCCCGCGACT
This sequence comes from Galemys pyrenaicus, assembly GCA_019455555.1. NCBI lineage: Eukaryota > Metazoa > Chordata > Mammalia > Eulipotyphla > Talpidae > Galemys > Galemys pyrenaicus. The sequence goes on along the minus strand of JAGFMF010011799.1, from coordinate 11,593,157 downwards.
CCTTTCGGGCCTCTGCGCCATGGATGGTCTGCAGCGCGCACAGCATCAGGTTCTGTAGCTCCAGGGTCTCCACGAGGTCTGTGTTCCATACCATCCCTGGGGACACAGGCACTGAGGGTGGGGCCCACCTGGCAGGCGTATCAGGCCAGCACCACAGGGAGGATGTGACTACAGCGGACCCAGCACCCCCACTGCAGGCAGAGATACAGCCTCACCTCTGTCGAACGTCTTCAGGTGCTTCAGGTCCCCATAGAGCCGGCCGATTTTCTCACAGCCCTCCTGCAGCACGCTGCCCACCCGGAACACGGCTGCGTGGCTCTGCATGGACTGAGCAGATGCATGTGAGGCCCAGCTGGGGATGGGCACCCCAAGACTTTCCTTATAACTGCACTTCATACAAGACATTTACGTTCCTCTGAATTTTAAAGTGAAACTTTGATGTTCTGTTACTCGTGAGACGACCCTTGTGTGCCCACAGCAGGCAGTCATGGAAACAAGGCCAGACCGGCAGCTCCTCCAAGTCCCTGGAGGGTGATGAAGCCAGGCCAGGGCACAGCGCTGCCCTCCAGCTCAGCCTCTGGGGCAGGTACCTTGTGGCCCCACCCTCGAGGTCTGGGGAACCCCCTGGTGATACAAACGGTTATGCTGGGCTGTGCAGTGGTCAGCAGTGGGTACTGCTGTGGGAGGGTCAAAGGGAACGTCTGGCCGCACTGCTTGGTCCCTGGTGACCCCGTGAAAGTTCCTCCTGACCATCGGCCTTCATGTCTGTGGTCCAAGCAGGTGCAACAGGTGAGTCTGGACACTGTCCAGGCGCGGACAGGGCCAGACTTTGCTTCTCGGTCATGGACAGCCTTGACTTCACGCTTATGCTAAGTCCCACCAGGGACCAAGGCCATTTCTGGCCTCCCTCCAGGCCCCTGCACCTCAGGAGAAGCAGCTTTGTGACCAGACTCAACAGCTTCTCGCCGCATCCTCAGAATGACCCACGACTGCACAGCTGCTGTCAACGTCGTGGTCCCTCAGGAAGGGCATGGAATGAAGAGCCTTACCCTCCTGCAACGTCAGTGAGGGTGCTGCTATCTCCCACGGCTGTCTTGCTCCTTCACCTGTTTGGGGGACTCAGTCACGGCCCTCCACATGTGTGCAGCACTGGGGCTCTTCCTTGCACAGCATGGGCAGGGTGGGCAGTCACCAGCCTCCACATGGGTCCTTAGCCCAGACACCACAGGGCCCTCGCGCCAGTGATGCAGGTCTTTGGTTTCTCCTCTTGTAATTCCCAGGGACCCGAACTACGTGTCACGACTGGCTTTTTCCTCTTCTTATTGTTGCTGATGCCTCAGACACTCAGTGGGTCAGTCTCATAAGCATGAGAAGGCAAACTTCGTGATGACACAGATCATAAGAATCCACGGCCCCAGCTGAGGCCTAGTAAGTGAACAGCCTCTTGTCTGGGGCAGCGAGCACACCCTCGTCAGGGGACACAGTTGCAAGGGCCCGACCACTGCCCAGCTGTCCGGAGAGCTGCCATGGGAGGTCCAGGGCGCCATGGGCAAGGCGGCTATGACCATTCTTTGGACACTACATGGTGAGGCTGGCTGCAGGGGCGGCTGCTGGTTGCAAGACTTTTCTGCAGCACACAGTGCCTCTGACAGCACCTCACCCCATTGTGACTTTCAAAACCGCTGATCTCTCCAGCCTGCTGCTGCTTCTTGGTTAAGTGGTCCTTTGTTCCCAGCCTGGCATGGCTGTCCTCACCAACAAGCCCAGCTGGTCTCCTGGACATCAAACTGCGGCTTCTCTTTCATCTCAGTCCACCCTGCTGCCCCTGAAACCTGTGGCCTGGTGCCTGCCAGCTTCCAACATTTCTCCTGCGGGCTCCTCACATGCTGAGCACACACCAAACTTTGCTTGAGGGAATGTGCTGTCTGGTCTGAGCTCCAGATGGCCAGGAAGTGGTCTCGGGCCACAGTGAGGCCACTGACGTCTCCTTGCATGTCCCTGGAGCACTGTTTGGCCCTTCTGTTTGCAGCCAAGCCGATTCTGGAGAGAGGCCTTGCTTTCAGCCAATTCCACTCTCGACAGTCTTGTCCTCCCTCACCCCATCGTCTCTGTCTGACTCAGAGTGAGGGATGTGTACCACTAACTGGCCTAATTTCCATGTTGCCTTGTCTCAGCGAACAGGGAGGCCCAAGAGGAGGGCAGTGGGGATGACCATCACCTGTGCAACCACAGCACACATGCAGACTGGCCAGTCTGCCCATCCCTTGAGTGGGCAGCCTGTGGCAGCACCGAGATCAAGGACCACTGGCCCCATCACAGAGGGAACAAGAAGCTGTGATGCTGTGGGAAACGGGCCGCTCGACATTCGCCGTTACTGGCACCACTCCTAGCTGTGCAGACAAGGCACCACACGCCACTGGAATCTGAAGTACAATGACCCCATCCTCCTGCAGTAAGCTGGGCTCTGCTCCCAGCAACACGGCCGGGTGCACCCCAGTCTGCCCAGGGCCCTTGTTTCCTACTTTGGCCCCTACTTCCTACTCTGAAATCTGCTGCGGACTCCCCAGCCCGGGCCCAAAGGGAAGTGACCACATCGGAGGCCCCAGCTGGTGTGCAGCCCCTTAGCTCCCCACGCATCCTGGGGGTAGCCCTGGCCCGCACCCTTAGGATACCCTTTCTGGTCATATCCTTCCCTTCCCGGGGCACAAAGGCCCTAGAGAATGTGCACCTGTGTGAGCACTATGTGGCACTAGCGCTAGCCACGAGCAGCTACTCACACCCAGCTAAGATGGTCAGACAGACCAGGTTCCCTGGGCTCCAGGGCCATATGTGGTCAGAGACAGGCCCCTCGGGCAGGGCAACACGACGAGTCCAGGCAGACTGATGCTCACCCCACCACAGTCTCCTCCAACTTTATTTCCCAGCAGCACCTCAGGTTTAAAGCCACTTCCCCAGGAGATCAGAGGAGGGAATACCCACCACAACCGAGGCTGCAAAAGCAGCTGCAGGCCTTGCAGTGAGGGAGGCCGTTCCTGCCCGGTCACTGCCTCCACATCAAGTGGAAAAGAGAAGCCACAGAGAAAAGCCTTTAAGCCTCTAGTCTACTTTCGGTCTCATCTTTTATGTTCCAACCCGGTACAGAAAGCACACTGTCCTGGCGTTGACTCCAAACCCCTGCACCCCAACCCCTTCCCTTCCCTGCCCCGGTTCCTACCACTGCACACTGAGTCCCCCCACCCCAGTGCGTGGTGCCCCGGTCCTTACCTTTTGCATGCTGAGTCGCAGCTCTGAGGTTCTTATGCTTCCCTCAGCAAACCTCAATTTGTCAAGATTCATGACAGATTCTTCCCCAGCATTAGATTTAATTGGTGGAACTTTATCTCCTAAAAAAGTAGAATTTAAACTTTTGAAAAACCCATTAGGTTTAGATAAATCTAACGGGCTCTAAATGCCACACAAACGTGTTTATGCCTTCTGGGGAAGCTCAGTAAGTACATGTCCAACCTGAGCTCACGCCCTGCCCAGGGCAGCATGAACAGAAGGACAGTTCTGGCCAACAGGAGATATCCAATGAGTAACTTCTGGACACACAAAACAGAAGCCATGTCTTAGGTGTACAAGTTAGTTATCTGCAGAGACTACAAGCCCAGGGACCGGCTGCTTGCCCCGCCCCTCTCCAGGGCCTGGGGACGTGCTCTGTGGCACACTCAGCTTGGCTTTCCTCAGTAGGTGATGCAGAGGTGGCAGGGGCTGCAGGAAAGCAGCACTGTCGCCCACCCCAGGGCTGGGTGCTGCCGTCTGCTCTGGTACTTCCAGGCAGGCTGCTGAGTTCTTGCCTGTGATATTTTAAAAATTGAGCTTTCATTAAAATTAGCTTTTCCCTTTCAGGAGCAAAGCTCCACAAATCTTAACTCGTGCACAAATTCCTTTAACTATCATGGTCAGAACATACTGCAGGTCTCTTAAGTTCTCATGCTTAACACATTCCACTTGGAAGAAATGGCTTAGCTATTTTTCATTTTCCTTCTACACCTTAAAGAAAACAAAAAGCCTCACTGAGGTGCAATCCCAAGGCCCGTGTGGTCTCGCCAACTGACTGGGCTATGCGGGTCTTGGCAGCCACCAGCCAGCCTCCCTGGGTCTCTCAGACAAGGTCTCTTCACCGTCAGCCTGAGGTCCTCCCACTGACAGATAGGGCCTGCTTGCTGCCAAGGTTACATTTTCTTGTGTGTTGGTCCTTCAAGGTCTGAGAACATCACGCATTCTTAGGATGTTGCATCTCCTGCTCACTTTCATAGAAAGTAAAACCTGGGATGTTCTGCCTGCCTGAGAGTAGACGGCTGGTGGTGAGACCCTGGGTGCAGTGTCCTGTCTGAGACATAGCCGCTGACCTGGGTTACAGCCTGGTGCTCTGGCCCCCAGGTTCCTTCACACAGGAGCCATGTCTCACCAGAGGGCAAGACTGAGCGCTCCATAGCACCACCACTGCCCATTGAAAGCTGTAACAAAAACTTCTGTTCCATGAAAACAGCAGATCTGACAGTGAGTGATCACAGGAGCAAGATGTCTTGGCTGTGGGGGAGGGCCTAGCACCTTTCCCTCAGGAAGGGAGTCTATTCAGCACCCTGGACAATAAGGACGTGGTGGCCACAGCGTCACTAGGAACCCCGGGGTGGCTGAAACACAGCCAGCCCCAAGAGGGCGGCCAGGATCTGGCCCTTGTGTTTCTGTAAGAACCTGTTCCTTCTCCTTCAAGATACCTGCTGTGTGCTGTTTGTCTAGATCAGCCTGAATTAATTTTCTTTTAAGTACCAAGAAGTTCTATGATTACATACTCCTGCTCAAACTAACAGAATCCAGACGTGACTCTTCTAACCAGAAGTGGCGGCCTCACCAGGTGCAGGGCGGGCCACGCCCACCTCACCTCCCTGCAGCCCCCAGTGCCACGGTCACACCCATGTACGACGCACCAGGCCTGCAGGACTCTGCGATGCTCAGGGCGCAGGCACGACCAAACACCACCAGGTCCAGGAGTGAGTTGGCCCCCAGCCGGTTGGCTCCGTGGACTGAGGCACAGGCCGCCTCCCCACAGGCATACAGGCCAGGGACCACGCGGTCCTGCCCATCCACATGCTTCAGAACCTGTGGGGAAAAGATGGGTACAAGGTACATAGACCTGCCTTCCTGGGGTCCTGCACCTCAGGACCCTCTGAATGGCTCCCACCGTCCTGCCATGCCCTGCTGCTGCCTGTGCGAGGATGCTGGGACAGCCCCATGACCCAGTCACCTCCAGCGCTAGGGGCCTCACTATTGCACTCACCAGACAGAGGCACGGCAGGGACACTGTGTTGGAGGCAGTGCTCCTGGGCAGGGTCCAGAGCCCCCATCTCTGAGGGCTGAGCCTCCTGCCCATGCTGCCGGCAAGACGCTACTGAGTGAATGGAGCGCTCCCGAGCCCCAGAGCAGCCAATGGTGTTAACTGTAAAGAACACCTGAGCTCATGCAGGGAACAGTCACACAGGGAGGGCCCTGTGGCTACTCGTGGGAAGGTACTAAGGTGTGGAACCAGTTCAGGGCCCCGTGACTCTGCCATGGGGAAGCAGCCAGCTCCAACAGCCTTTCTCAGTGTATGCCTGTTCCGCGGCCCAGGGCAGAGGAGGGCACCCTGTGCTGTGGAAGGAAGGCCTCGCGCCTCACCTGCCCCTTGTAGTTGGTGGGGATGCCCCCCATGTTATAGTGCACAGTGGGGAGAACAGGGATGGGCTCCTTGGTGACGTCCACGCCTGCGAAGATCATGGCCGTCTCGGAGATGCCGGGCAGGCGCACGGCCAGCTGCTCAGGGGGCAGGTGATGCAGCTGCAGGTAGACGTGGTCCTTCTCGGGGCCGCAGCCTCTGGGGAGCACAGCGCCCCACGCCACAGGCGAGGCAGAGACATGAGCCCACATGCCGGAGAAGCATGAGGCCAGAAATGTGCCCGTGAAGGAAAGTCTCTGTCCCCGCAACAGTCCGACCCCCACCTGCCCGGGCCCTCTGCACCCAGGTGCGGGTGGAAGGCAAGTGGCGTGGACAAGGCCAGCCCTCCCTGATCCCATTTCCTTGGTGAAGCTGTCAGAAACCCTTTGACACCAACTGTCCCAGAAACCACCCACTTTCCCGCCTGTCCCATCAAGGCTCTGGCAGCCCCACGCAGACACTGGGCAAGCCTGGCCACAGCATTAAGCTATCACCTTAGGACCCAAGGCCGGCAGCTGGGAAGGAAGCACACTGACCTGCCCTCGCGGATCTCCACAGTCATGGACCGAGACACGACATCCCTAGACGCCAGGTCCTTGGCCACGGGGGCGTACCTCTCCATGAACCGCTCACCCTGGCTGTTGATGAGGATGCCTCCCTCTCCACGGCAGCCCTCGGTGATGAGACAACCAGCACCATAGATGCCTACAAAGCACCCTCCTGTCAGACACCTGAACTGTCACTAGGTTGCATCTGGTGTGGTGGGGCAGTGCTGGGGGAATACGGTGTGCTCGCAGGGCAAGACGGGCAGTCACCCAACCACAGAGGCCGTGGAGGGGTGAGGGGAGAGGGCACGGGCCATGATACAGCCCTACGGGCCCACACAACTGAGTGCATGTGTCAATTTTTGCATGTCACTCTACTCCGTGCCATCATGGTGACTTGCTCAGGTAGGAAAACCAGCCTGGGAGGTTGGCAGCTAAAGGGGCCAGTGCAGCAGGGTGGTGGCAGCATGAGAACGTCTTGTGGAGCACAAGCTACACCCTGCGATGGCCCTGGTCATGCTGCCAGAGGTGAATACCACCCACAGCTTCTAGGGCAGGACCAAATTCAACACTGGCCACACGCCGGGTCTCTGCCCACGACACGATGAAGGCCAGGAGGCCAGGCCGCCAGACCCTGACAGATCCGTCAATCGGTATCGTCTGAAGCTGGTGCTTCCACTTGTTCTAGAACAAAAGCGTTAATCCCTGAGCCTCACCCACCTCTTGGCCACCCTCGGCTCAAGTGTCTTCCTGATGGACTACCGATTCTCCCCTGAACCGCTGGGGGTCCGAGCAAGAGGCAGTTCAGAAATCGCAGGTGTTTTATCAGTTAAAAAGGTGACAAAGAACCAAGTGAGCACATCCCCACCCCAGCCAGGGTCAGGGGAACACACGAGCAGTACAGAGGGGCAGTGGGTCTGGCTCAGGCCACAGCCATCAGTGTGTAGTAGTGCAGTGCCCTGGCTGGCAGGCCAGAGAAGTGACTGTGAAAGCCTCTCTCTACAGAGACACATTCTCTGGCTCATTTCTGGATAAAACCCCCAAACTCAGGACTGGAGCGCTCACATTCTGTACTAACAGCCCTCAAACCTACCCTGTGAGCCCCTGGGGCTACAAGGCCCCTCTGCATGGCCACGCAGCCCCTCTGAACACCCAGCCATGCCACAACCACACCGTGACTGGGATCCCAGACCAACTCTGCCCCACAGGACACCTCTGAAAACACCATGGGCCTGTCATGAGTCAGCACCACTGGGACAGACCCACCCGTCTTGGGCCGCCCAGCCAGGAGGCACTACACACACCCCTTGATGCACTCTCATCCCACCAAGACAGCCCCTGAGCCAAGACAGTGGGTGCCCTGATTGGCCTGGGGAGCCAGACGACGAGGACAACTGAGCCCCCAGTGGGAGGCCAGCCTACCTGTGGGGTGGAACTGCACAAACTCCAGGTCCTGGCAGGGCAGGCCAGCCCTGGTGACCATGGCGGTACCGTCGCCAGTGCTGGTGTGCGCAGACGTGCAGCTGAAGTAGGTGCGCCCGTAGCCTCTGAAAGAAAGGGCCGGCTCAGGCAGGGCTGCGTGGGCCGGCTCAGGCAGGGCTGCGTAGCCCTGGCCCAAGAAGCACAGACAGTCTGCAGGCTCGCTCCCCTGTGCTCTGGGCACACTCATGCTGCCTGAGCCGCTTCTGTTTGTGTTTGTTTATAATGAAGATATAAAAACATTTATGGGCTCCCCCCTTCAAAAAGTGACAACTAGCAGTGTGTAAAATGGAATTACTTATTTTCCTCGTGCACAAACAGCACTTTATCGACCCCAGAGATCAGTAGAAACACAGGATCCGTTTCTTTTCCAGAAATGTCCTGGGAGTCCCAGCCTTGTGTCCTCTAAAACAGGAGCTCCTGGGGGTGAGATATTACGAGGCCCCCTCCTCAACCCTCCCCAATGAGGATGGAGGCCACATGCCTGCACCCTATCTGGGCTACCTTGGGAGCGTCAGACCCCCTGCCCTCAAAAAAGGCCCTGATGTGCACTGAAGCAGCTCTGAAGCCCAGCGCCTCCCGGTGGCCCAGCGCGGGCAGAGCCTCACCCCGTGGCTATGACGGTGTTCTTCGCTCTGATGCGGTGGATGGACCCGTCCTCTATGCAGAGCGCGATCACGCCGCGGCACTCCCCGCTCTCCATCAGGAGATCCAAGGCAAAGTATTCCACGAAATAGCTGGTGTCATAGCGCAGAGACTAAGCAAAAGAGGCAGGAAAGCACAAAGAAATCCCACATTTCAACTGCGTTTATGGTAAATGACCAGCAATTTAATTTTCTGAGACCAACACTCTCGTGTCAGCGTTGACCAGGCAGGGACATAAAACACAAGTCACGTGTGACACTCCAGTGCATGTATAATGTCACATGATATATAATGTACCCCGCCTATGACGTCAACACCGTAATGTGAACCACTGTAGTTCCTGCCAAGTCATCCTGATGCTCAGGTGGTCCCCGGGCTGACGAGGACACAGCCGCTCGACTGGAGCGCCCACCGCTCATACCCAGGGCCTCACCCGTCCATATAGTGTGTGCAGCAGGGAGTGGCCGGTGCGGTCTGCAACGCAGCAGCAGCGATGGGCCTGCCCGCCTTTGCCAAACTTGAGGCTCTGCCCGCCAAAGGCACGCTGGTAGATCTTCCCATCCTCGGTCCTGCTGAACGGCATGCCATAGTTCTCCAGCTGGGAAATGTGAAACAGACACCCGGCATCTTAAACATTGCAAGTTCAAGACTAATTTCCACTAAAAATTCCCAATGAGAACCTACAAACCTAAACTAACTTACAGAAAAGCAGCCGCTTCAGGAAAGAAAAGTTCCCTGGTGACGCGCCATCACTTCCTTCAGTTCTTTGCAGACAAGATACCCTTGTCAGCTGAGCTCGTTGCCCCCCGGCCCCTACCTCTGTAGGGCCCTCAGTCTCCCCAGGACCGCGCAAGGGCCTCACCTCGACCACAGAGGCAGGGGCCTGCTCAGTCATGTAGTGGATGGCGTCCTGGTCCCCCAGCCAGTCGGAGCCCTTCACGGTGTCATAGAAGTGCCACCTCCAGTTGTCCTCCTCCATGTTGCCCAGTGCAGCGTTGATGCCTCCCTGCCAACACCAGCATCGCCAGCTCGCCCTCCCCAGGGACTGGGCAACCAGCACTGGAGATAACCCTGAGGACCCCCCCAGCAGGGGAGGGAGCATGCATGTGGGTCCCAGTTGTCCCCTCCCCCCAACTTGGTCACACCCCTTGGCTGGTCAGAGAGGACCCAAAGGGACTGGAGCAGAGCCAGGAGTCACGAGGCTCCAGAAGTGGGGTGCAGCCAGAGACCCTAGGTACCCAAGGTGCCTCTGGGCCCTCCCAGCACCTGGGCCGCCACTGTGTGGGATCTGGTGGGAAAGAGCTTCGTGATACACGCCGTGCTGAAGCCCGCCTCCGAAAGGCCAAAGGCAGCGCGCAGGCCGGCCCCGCCAGCGCCCACCACCACCGCATCGAACTCATGGTCCACGACTGGGTACTGTGCGGAAATCTGGAAACGAGAACCCAGTCAACCACCTGCTCCTGCCACCAGCTGTGGGGATGCAGTGACAGCGAGAGCTCTGGGAGGAGAGAAGACTAAAAAGAGCAACCAGGGGCCTCTGTCCTGTGGGGGCCAGAGCACAAGGAGCAGCCTTGAGAAGGGGACACCTCTGGGAAGTGAGGCAACCGCCAGCCACCCTCATGGCCTTGCTGTTGATCCCTGCCACCGTCACCTTTCTGTCTGCACTGTGCACACGTACTCACATACTGTGTGATCTGAGAACTTGCTTAAGTGCTATCCTCTGGGGAAGCACGCCTGGCCCCCTCTGGGTGACCAGCTCCACCTTCAGGCCTGTGACTGTGTACTTAGCACTGCCCTGAGAGCTTGCAAGCAAATTCCACCCTCTTCAATGAAGGCATACAGGCCCAGGCAGAGTGCCACAGGCCCCAAACCTCTAGGGGTGGCACAATCAGCATCCGTCACAGTAAAGCCGCTCACCAGCATTGCTATGGTGTTGCTTTACTTGACTTAAATTTTAATCTTGCTCACAGGTACACAAGAACTACAATCAAGTACTACGTGAAAGTAACCTGCAAATGAGATTTTTTTATTTAAATAGAGCCTGTGTATTACTATGTCAAACACTGATCTAAAGCATTAGCCCTGCAAGAGCCCAGAAAAACTGCCCATAATGGAAGCAAAAGCCATGGACTTACGGAATCTGACACCTTAGCAGACGACCTCTTCATCCCATCAACTGTGAAGTGAAAACCACGGGCTCCCGTCCGCGACACTGGCGGCCACTGTAGACAAAGGAGGCAAGCATGGGCACCTGAGCCATTCCTCCTCCATCACGTATACCTCTGCGTGCTCCCTGGGGCTCCCCTTTGCCCATAAACCTCAGCTCGGGCACCGACTTAACCCTGAAGGGGAGGAAGGAAACAAGGACCCAAGGAGGGGGGCAAATGACTGGTCCTCAGGACAGCACTTCTTGGCGAAGCCTTGTCTCAAACAGGACACTCACGGGAGGAGTCAGGCATTCCCACAGGTCTGTAGTTGTGCTACGTGGAGGAGGAGCATGGCACCAACACCAGAGGCAGTTCCACGCTGACTGCCTACCCATCCTCTGCAGAGGGGCCCCGCACTGTGAGCCCACACCAAGAGAGGCCCTCACCCAGAAACCAGCCCTCCAGAAGAGGCGTAGGCCAGCAGTGACTCCGGCCCCAGCAGCATTAGCCCCTCACACACACCACCGTGCCACTGAAGGAAGCCCAGGTCCCATTCTGCATCTGCACCAGGCACAGCTGCACCCCATCACAGCCAGGGCACCACCCCTCACCCACAGCTCGGGCACCGACTTTGCTTGGCCAACCTCCGCAGGTCTCCTGGTCTCAGCGTAAATGTCCCATCCTACAGATGTTTACCCAGACACCGGAATTCACGAAATCATAGTGCAGCCGGAGTGGCGATGTGCTTTCTATGAGAAGTGTGGTCAGCAGCTCAGGGACCGTGTTCCCATTCTGCTGTCTCATTTCAGAAAACTGCTGACCAAATAAAGAGCCTTGACATATCAAGAGCAGATTCAGGAAGTAAACACATCCAACATCAACCAAAGGGAACACTCTTAAGTATTTTGCAACTTGGAATTACTTATTCTGTAGGGATAGAAAAAATGTTGTAGGACAAACGAGTGGGGATTACAGGAAGAATCTGGAAAAATACAAAACGAACTCAACCAGCTACACCTCCTGCCCATCCGTAAGATGAAGAGACCTGGGTTCTGTTGAGGACCTGGATCTTAGAGCAGAAAGCCAGGTGGGTGCCTCTGAGGCCCCAGATTCTGAACAAGGGCTGGCGGGAATTACTTTAGTACCTCCAACTACAAAGTAGTTTCTGCAATATTTAAGCAGATCTGATATCATAAGAACGATATGCTTGAATCCTCAATTTCAAGTACATTTGATATTTTTTAAAGACTTATTTATTTATGCATACAAAAGCTGGGTCGGTCAGAGGTACAGGAGCATGAGAGTACTCAACAGAGACAGAGCAGGGAGCAGAACAGGTGGATCAACTGAAACACACTGCTGAGGGGAGCAGCGGGCGGAACAAGTGAGGGTTGCTGCGCCATGTGGGTTCGCTCTCTGGCCCGGGATCGAACTCATGCAATAGTGGCTGTGGATAGCTTCACAGTGCTGAGACTCAAGCCCTTGCGCCACCGGGAAGACCCTCAAGTACATTTGGTTTTTTGACAAAAGCTAATTTTTCCTCACAAAGTGAGATAAAAATAAATAGAAGAACAAATATCCTGCTTTTATGTAATTTAAGTGGCAAAACCGTATTTTAACAAAAAACGGTCACTGAAGTAATTTCAATACAAATGTTTTTAAAAGCTTTATAAAGTGCAAGGTAAATATAATAACACTGCACTTTTGTATTACCTCATTAAAATCAAGACAGAAACCATGAGATACCTTATTTTTCTTTTTCTAGGTTGCTCATGGTGACTATAGATGGGGACACAGACACACACACACTCCTTGAAAAGAGGTAGCTACTAAGCTACTAAAATGAAATCTTTAGCAAATCATCACCCACTACCTTCCCAGGGTAAACAGTAATGTAAACTATTTTGATCTAAACCTGATTTGGGGGGAGATTTCTGTTGTTAAAGATTTATTTATTATGCATACAAGAACTGGGGTACAGGCCAGAAGTGTGGGGGGGGGTGAGTATATTCACCAGAGACAGAGTGGGGAGTAGAACAGGCAGACTGACTGCTGAGGGGAGCAGCGGGCGAGGCAAGAAGGTCCCCTCCCTGGCCAGGGATCGAACTTGTGCTGCAGTGTCTGGGGATGTCTCATAGTGTGCTGCTTAACCCCTTGCGCCACCAAGGAGGCCCCATTGGGGGGGAGACTTTTAAAACTCAGAGTGCAATTTTAACCCATTTCTGGCTGTCCCTTGATGTTGTGTCCCTTATTAACCGATATTTCTGAAGAAAAACTTTGCCCTCAAACAGGGCAACTTGAAGAATAGGTAAATCTACCTAAGGCAAAACTGAAAGAACATGTGAACCTTCACACAGCATAAAAGCCCCGGTCCCTGAGTATGAGGCAGAAGGGAGGAAAGGAGGGGGAAGGCAGAGACTCTAACATCCTGTCCAGCAAACTGGAGCAGGCTCATCTCATAAAATATTCTGGACAAGAAACTAATTTGTAAGCACAACTTCTACAATTACAAAAGCAGCCAATAAGGGATCTGAAGGTGGTTGCAAAACTATGTTGAGGACAGAGGATGTGTGAAGTTGGATGGTTTGTGTGAACTCATTCACCAGCAAGAGTCTATGTCTAAACTGGGTACATGCACCTGCCTGTTAGCTAGAAGCAGAGAGTAATGCTACCGGCCAGTAGCAGGAATCATTTGGAATTGATCCCACTGGGAAACAGGTCTGGAGAGGTAGGACCAGTACTCCTTTCACTATTCCTTCTGTAATCATTAATTCCTTAACAACTATAGGTAATTATTTTTATTAAAAATTAAAACCACACGGTTGGCACAGTGATGGATGCATGCTGGGGTGGATGCAGGCTGGGGGCCGGGAGCCCTGGCTTAAACGGGCACCACAGGACCCGAATTAGTCCCACTGCTCCAGATCGATGGACTCTTAGGGAAAGTCGCTGAGGTTCCAAGCTGAGATGAACAGCCCAGTGAGGGATCAAAACCAGGGTACGATTTTCAAATGAACCAGGGACAACATCACAGATGTTTTAACATCACTGGTATTAGAATTATCCCAAGAAGCAAAGCAAAGGCTACATATACCACCTCAAGTAATGTAATTCTGGGACAATGGTTGCTGTTGGTACAGAGAAAAGGGAACAAAATGCTTGAAAGCAACTGTCAGCATAAAGAGATTAAGAGAAAGCACCAAATTTGATCAAAGGAGTTGAAGGAAAGTTCTGTGGCCTTTATTCCAATTAGTCTCATTCCTCACTGTGTGGACATCTCTCAGCTGAAAACCATAAATTGCCTTCTTTTGTTCTGGTCCATCTTCACAGATGGCCCTTGAACAAATGCACGTGGGGGGTTAAGGTAAACCCCTCCCATCCAAGAGCATTTGAACACTTCAGCCTTTTAACTAAAGCATCTTTGAGGAATTAGCTTCAGGGCTTTCTCCCAAATCCCCCCAGATACCAAAATTTCACAGGTGCTCAATTCCTTAAATAGGGGTGAAAGCAAGGTAAACCTTAGGGGAGACACACCAATACTGTCTGCTGGCCTCCACAGCCTCCAGTCTCCATGGTGATTCAAGCATCTGTGAATCCAGAATCACAGACAGGAAAATACCTGCTTGTAAGTCACCCTGCTCAGCTCAAGCCCATGCTGTTTAGGGGCCAACTATACACCTGGCGGAGCAGACTTATTTCTACAGAACTGAGTCAACACCCAACATGGGAGAGTTAAGCCTCAGAGATAAAGGAGATAAGGAGCTGCCTCTGACCCCTGTGCGAGGTCCAGACCCACCCTGAGGCCAACCCTCCACATGGAGAATGCTTCACTTCCAGTTTGGGGAAAGGAGGTATACACAAACCCGCAGGCCAGGTAGTGGGCACCGGTGGGGTGGTCTAGCCGGCCCCGGATGCAGGTTCCAGGCTGGATTGTGGACAGACCCACCAGCTCCTTTCTGAGCACCAGAAGACTGGTGTGTCATCTCTCCTAACAAGTGCCAAGCCTTGGAAGTCTGTTGCTGCCGGTTGAATTTTATAACACCCATTGACCCTGAGCTCCAGACTCCTCCTACCCCCAGGCCTTAGACCCCAGTCGAACTCAGGGCCTAACAGCAGGTGTGTGCAAGCATTTTAAAGTGCTTCTTGGTGCAGCCTCGATGGCTGTCTGATCCAACATTTCCACACTAAAAGTCCTTTTTAGCATGTCTTTCAAAACTAAGGCGGTGTCATTGGATGCCCTGGTTCCTACGGACCTAAGGTGGGTGGAGGGCAAGTTCACTTAAAAAAAAACAACAAAAACCTCTTAATTTAGTTGGCTTAAAACACTAAAAACCGCTTCTGAAATGTGACTGCAAAGAGCAGACTACACACATCCACGTGGAAAGGGCCCAGGCGACTGCACAAACCCGGGACCCGCCTCCCGAGAAAATAGAGCCGGGAAGCCGGCGAGCACGAGCCCTGCGCCTCGCCCCGAGGCGCACGAGGCCCACGGGGAGACGCCCCCAGGGCTGGTGCCCAGAAAGGCCTGGGCTCCCGCGCCACCGCCCGGCCTGGCCTCTGGTCGTGACCTTGGCGAACACCGTCTTCCCAAGTGTCACGCGCATTGGCCTGCGGGGTCGCGACCTTCATCGGGACACGGCCCCGACGGCTCGAGGCCCCGACGGCTCGAGATTCCGCCGACGCTGCGTCCCAGCCCCCAGCGGCCCCTCCAGGACCCCGCTACCGCCGCGCCCGCCCCGCGTCCTCTCCGTTATGCCCTGAGAGAACCCGCGTCCTCTCCGCTATGCCCCGCGGGGACGCCCTGCACCACTGCACCGCCCGGCCAGCCGCCCCGCGGCGCCCACTCACAGCCCAGGTCAGCGCTAGACGCCGGTTGCGTAGCAGCCGCGACACGGCCCGGACCCCCGACATGTCAGCGCGCCGCAGCAAGATCCCACCAGCCCCCGCGCCAAACCGCGCCTGCGCAACTCGCCACCCAGGAGGGTCGGGGCCGGGAGACACGGCGCCTGCGCAACTCGCCGCCAGCTGTCCGGGGCGGGGACGGGGGACCGAAGTCACTGCGTCTGCGCAGCTATGTGTGCTGCGGCAGAGGGGGCGTTATCGTTCCTGCGCAAGGACTGTACGCGTGCGCACCTCCCAGGACGCCCTGGACCGGCGCGGAAGGTTCTGCACGCTTGCGTAGCTGCTGCCCGTTGAGCACTGCGCCTGCGCACGACCTGAACTCAGACTACGTGGAGACTAGACACTTGCGCACCGGCGCGTGCGCAGGCAGAGCCCACGGACGGCGGTCTCTGGGAACGCCGGGGTCTGCTCTCCCAGCTGCGGGTAGGTCTGGGGCCGCAAAGTCAGAGCCGGGCGTCCGGGGCACCGAGAGCTTGGGCAGAGGCCTGGTACCGGAAGCCCGGGAGTGGGATCGGGCCCGGATCGCAACTGAACTGGCTGGGATCGCAGCATAGCGCGCGGTGTCTGGGTGAAGTCAGGGTGAGGTTGGAGGGCGCAGCGGGGCGGCGATCCGGGTGAAGGCAGCCTTTTGGGGGCACCGGGATTAGTGGTCGCCTAAGGGCCACCCGGCTTCTTTTCCCGCGAGTTTCTGCGGCCGCTATTTTAGGCTTCTGAGTCTCAATGCTGAGGTTGCTTCTAAGCTCTCGCTGTAAGGAATGTGCGAATGTGACTGGTATTTAGATTCTGGGTCTTTTTTTTTTTTTTAAAGATCTATTTATTTATGCATACAAGCACTGAGGTACAGGCCAGAGGTGTGGGGGGGTGAGAGGATTCACCACAGACAGAGCCGGGAGCAGAACAGGCAGATCTACTGAAAACTGATGAGGGGAGAAGCAGGGAGACAGTAGGGGTCAGCTGTACTATGTGGCTCAGCTCCTGGCTGGTGATCAAACTCAGGCCATCAAACTCAATTCACAGTGAGGGGTGATAGCTTGATAGCAATGACACGTGACCTCTGTGCCACCTGGGAGTCCTCCTTCTGCTTGTTTTTGTGGATAGACTGTCGTACTTTCAAATGTACATTTACCAGAAAACAGACCTCATTCGGCCTGGATTTCAATTATTTGAACATATCTGTCTCCACCAGGTTCTGAGTTGCTTTTATCTGAAGTCTTGTGGGTCGTCCCCCTCTTTAACTTGACATGTAAGACATGGTGCTGTGCAGGGCAATAGGTCGAACTGAGCAGCATATTGGAGAGGGAAAAAGCATTCGAATGAACCACAGAGATGACATGGTTGTGACGTATTTCTTTCATTTTACATGATTGATGTTCTCATTGTTTACTTCGAGGTCCGTCTCCATGAATAACTTAAATGACCCCCCCAATTGGAATATCCGACCTAATTCCAGGGCTGATGGGGGAGATGGAAGCCGATGGAATTACGCCCTATTGGTTCCAATGCTGGGACTGGCTGCTTTCCGTAAGTCGTGGTCTCCCTAACTTAATTGTTCTCTGGGCTGGAAATGGTGGAGTCCGAAGGCCCCAGCCCTCAGAAGCCAGCTGGTGCGTGTGCATCTGGCCTCTTCTACAGTGTCTTGGGCACAAAACTTCACCCTCTAAGCTTTGGCTTTCTATCCCTGGGAGGTGGGGAGCGACAATGGCTGACATGCTTGGAGGACGCAGTGAGGAGGGCCTTCCAGAAGCACTTGCGGAGTGCTCTGCTGCCTGTGTGCCCCTTCCCATTCTGCTGCTTGGGCTGTGGGGGAAGGACAAAGCAGACATGGAGGGAACCAGCTTTAGATGGTGTCTCATTGAGGAGAGCAGCCTATGGCTGGTGCTGCACATCTCTTGGTGGACCTGACCTGCCACACTCTGAGCAGCTCTGAGGTCAGTAATTACTCCAGCCCTTGGCTCTGCCCCCACACCCCACCACAGTATCCTTGTGTTGAGGTTAGTTTTAAATTTTGTCCTGGCCCACGGCTCTGGGTTGGCACCTAAGTAGTTAGACGGGCTGGAGCAGAAGCCGTGCCCGTGTCTGGTACTTCCGACACGCTAGGTCTCGTGAGCACATGTCTGCGGGGTGAGGGCACTGACATGAGCACAGCTCCCTGGCTGCTCGTTTAGTCACCTTGTTGACAAAGCTGGGAGCTGTTGACTTGTAACTTCTCAAGCATTTTTGGAGAACCTTTCTGGGAGTGCAGAGTAGAGAGTTATGTGAGTTTATGTGACCTAAGCAGGATAACCCATAAAAACAAAGTGAGATGATCCTCAACCCTCGATGCCCAGAGCATCATCTCAGGTGTCAGAGGAGGCAGGAATATTGGTGGCTCAGGTTGTTGAGAAAGGCTGTAGCTTTTCCGAGGCCATAGCTTAATCCGAGAGGACAGATGGAAAATGAAAGTCTCCCCGGGCCTTGAAGCAGATGAGTGAGTGTGACATTCAGGCTTTGGTTCACTCCCTGCTTCATCGCTGTGGCCACAGGCAGGAGGCAGCCATGGGTGCAGGTGCTGCAGGGCTACCTGCATGCATGAGCTCTGCAGCTGGACGGAATCACTGGTCCTTTCACCATCCAAGTGACCAAATGACAGGCGCCACCTGGCCTGCGCTGAGGGCTGTCCCATGGCCCCTCTGGAACTGCCGGCCTTCATCACAGTTGCTGCCACCACTGTGCTTGCCTTAGTCTGCTGGGCTGAGTGCCCTGTCTCCTGCTGGCCGTGGGGCGGCAGTGCCTGTCTTTCCACCATTTCCCCTTGGGTGGTTTTTGGTTGTTGCATTTTGAGAACTTGGCCATGCCTCCAGGTCTGCTTTGCATATACACAGACACCATCCTTCCTTTTCCGGGTGGCCAGTGTCTTCCACAGAGGGAGGCTTTCATTTGGACGACACCTGGTTTCGGCCCTGCAGCCAGCAATCCATTTGGAGCTGATTCCTTGTGAGGCTGACGCCTCTGTCTCTGGGCCTGCAGGCCCAGCTCTGCTGGTGAACACGCCTGGCCGAGCTCCTCACAGGACGGTGTTTGTCTCAGCGGCCACGTGGGTTCTCCACGGCCTGCCAGTGCATCGTTGTCTGGGTTTCTTCAGGGTTGCACCAAGTGATGCCTGGGTATGCTTTTGGAATAACCCCAGTCAGTCATAACGAAGGACTCTTGCCTGTGGGCCCAGGATCCTCACGTCTGGTTGGGACTGGGAAATATGCCCCGCTTTTGCTGAACCACTGCGCACGCCATGTGGGTGTCCCCTGTTACCTGCATCTCTGCGCTGATGTTTGTTCAGCTGAGGTTTTCCTGATCCTCAGTTTGAAGAGAGATTTTTTTTGTCTTTTTAATTGAAACCCAGGCTTTTGGGGTGTACGTCCCATGGTGAGGTTTCCTCACGTTGTTCTTCAGCTGCCTTTCCTGGACAGTGCTTGGGTAGGGCGGGTACCTTCTTAGTCCTAGTTGGGGTCCAGACTCTCCATGCACCTCCAGCCAGTGGACCCCCAGGAAGGGGCTGGGCGAGAGTCAGGAGTGGACCCTATCTCAGCAGGTTGATCGCATCACCCCCGTTCCCCAGAGGCTTCCTGTGACCCCACCATTGGTGGTGAGAGGGGTGCCTCCTTCCCAGCCTCTGCCCTAGGGCCCCCGGGTCCCTGGGGCCCCATGGTTTTGTAGCTGTCTCCTGCACCTCTCCTGGTCTTCCAGCAGAGATGACTCTCTGTCTTAAACAGCCTCCAGCCACCCAGCACCAAGTCTCACCAGAAGTGCAGCCCCAGGGGCCCAGACCCATTACCACTTGACGGGGCTCCTCGCCACTGTCTGCCCACCTCCGGACCCGCTGTCCAGTGCTGGTGCTGTCCGCGTGGCCACCTCTTCCCAGAGGCCTCAGGCCAGCTCATCCTGCTGAGGCCCAGTCCCCCGCGTCCTGGCCCAGCCCCTGCATCGCCTCAAGTGGATGTGGCTGTCAAATGCACCACAGCTGCCCACATGGGTCCTTCCCCCTCCACTCAGGAGGGTCCTACCCTGCTGACTCCTGCTGGGCCCTCACCTTCCCCTCCTCTCTAAAGCCTCCCTTGAGCTGCCACGGCCACTTCTGCTGGGCCACCATGCTCTGGAGTGGAGAAAGTTAGGTGGTCCTGCTGGTGAATCTCAGTTGCCGCTGGTCTGGGAAGAGTTGCTGTTTTGATTGTGGAGGATGGGTTTGGTTTTACACTTTAGAGCTGTGGCTGGTGTGAAGGGCCCCGAGCTGTGGGTGCCATGGCCTGAGGGCTGCCCACAGATAAGGTAGAGGTGCCTGCGCAGAAGAGGCCTGAGTGACTGGACAGCACCTGGGGTGGTGGGATGGGATGGGCCAGGAGCCAGAGAAAGCTGTGCCTGGAGAGGGGATACTTGTGGGCCACCTGGCTGTGCCTGACAACGAGGCACAGAGCACGCTTAGGGACGCTCGACTCACGTGGCCTTGACACCCTGTCCGTCGAGGCTCAGCTATGAGTGCTCAGGCGCGCATGATTTTGTGAGACCTGCGAGCTTATCCTGTCGTTGTCCCAAAAGGTCGTTAAGTTTCTGAGTAGGAGCGTGGTGGGGAGGGGTCCGTGCCAGCAAGTGTCATGCACTGCCCAGCACGGCCAACCCCTGCAACTGGCTGTCTCATCAGAGCCAGGAGCCTTAGAGCCATGGGCTCCTTTTTCTGCCCCTGGGGGTGCTGTGTGTCTTCTCTGGGTGGCCACTGCTGCTCAGGCAGGTCAGGAGCGGCTCCAACCCAGCTGTGTTCTCCACTTGGGGGGGGACGCCTAGGCTGGTTTGAGGGTGAACGTCCTGGCCACTCTCTCTCAGGTCAGAGCTTTCAGAGCTTAAGCAGCTGATGTCATGGCTGTGCAGCCCTCTGGCCTGCCACTCTGACGCATACCCAGATGGGCCTCAGGCCCTGCTCATGGCACGGGACGGTGCGGTTGGAGGAGGCAGCATTTAGCTTCAGAAGAGGCTATGCCTATGGAGACCTAGTTTGACCTTTGCGCTTTTGAGTTTTCTACAAAATACTGTTTCTGCTGTCTCAGGGCCTGGGACTGCAGTGAAATGCTGCCCTTCACTGTGGTATGTTTTTTGTTTTGTTTTTTTTTTCCAAAGATTTATTTATTTATGCACACAAGAGCTGGGGTACAGGCCAGAGGTG